>LBNU01034562.1:12094-23875 GCA_014162995.1 Artemisia annua
TTTTATCTAAGAGTTGGCTAGTCCAGACGCAAACGGCTTCTGGTAAAGACTAATCAAATCCGTTGAAAGCTGCTGATTTGCTCAAAATCACACGGTTATCGGTGTACCATGGTTCTTACTTGAACTTAAACATTCGGCTACTCCAGAAGTGATGGCTTTTGGTAAAGAGACTTAAAATCCATCAAGTTTTCATAAAATATTGCTAGGGACTAGCAATAGTTCAGTGTGGGGGATTGATGAGTGCTCAAACACTCATCATTATTGGTCAATTCTGAAACGCAAAACATCTGAAAACACGCAAAATCACATCAAAATGATGAAAATATCCAAGGATCGTGTTTTATGTGTCTCAAAGGCAAAATGTTTAAAAACAAATGAAAAACGAGCAAAGTTTACAGAATTGGCAGTTTCAGTCCCCCAACTTTCAAAGTTTGGCAAAAATAGTCCCTGGAATTCAAAAAAATGGAGTTTTATCATTCAAGGTCCTTGAATTGTTTTAAGTTGTCAAAAATAGGTCCTTGAATGAAATTTTGGGTAATTGGCAAAACAGGCCCCTGAACTTTCAGAAAGTGTCAAAAATGGTCCTTGGGGTTTTTAAAAGTGCAAAAGTGGAATTTTTGGTCCTTTGGTTTTCTAAATTGGCAAAAGTGGTCCTTGTAATACTTTGGGACTTGTGCAACATCAGCCCCTTAGGTTTGGTCAAATTGCATAATTGGTCCTTGTTTTATTACCTAAGCCAAACGGACCATATACTTCTTATAAACCCCATCCCAAATCCAACCCAAAATTAAACACCCCCTTTAACCCTGGCCCAATTCTTTTTTTTACCCGGCCCAACACTCCAAAATAATAAGCCCCAATAAACACCCCGTTTATTACCCCTCCCCCTTAGTTATAACTCCCAGTCAAAACTTTCCCTCCTTCTTCCCCACGTGGTACTGCCACCACCTTCCCCCTCCATGCCTACACATCAGCAAACCCTCTCCATGTTCCCCCAACTCCCACAAACCTCCAAAATTCCTTAATTGCTTCTCCAAAAACTCACTCAAAGATAGCTTTGTTAGCAGTCAAAGAAAAAGGCGCCAAAATGGTTTCAAAGGTCAAGATCAAAAGAAAATCATCCAATGGCTGAGAATTGTGGTGGGAAGTGCTAAAAAGTCTTCACAAACCCTAATGGAGGGATATAAGAAGAAAAAGATGCAGCCTTGGAAGGGAGTAGTTAACCTAGTTTATTTTTATGTCGTTTTTATAAATTCTCTGTTTTTAGTGTTATGTTTAGCTTTTAAAAATTGTATCCTTAGTATTCCAGTGTAATTTAAACTTATTTCACTCTTCAATTTCAGTTTGCAATACAGTTTGTGGTTTATGCTATGTCACATTCAAAATCTCATGATTAAGCTTAAGTTGCTAAAAGCTGTTGTTGAATGTTTGTTTAAGCTCAATTAAGTTCACTTACAGGTTTTTAAAAGCTTTTAAAGCATTTACATCATTGTAAGGTCATAAACTCAAAAATACTCAAAAATAAAAAGAAATCTAAGAAAAATAAAAAAAATCAGTGTTGAAGAAGAAGAAACCAATGGAGCATGGTATATAAAGGATGGCCATGGGTTAGTGCTCTGTGGTGAGCTTTAGGATTGGTTCTTGGTTCAGGGTTCTAAGTTCTGAGCTTGGATGCATAATGTGAGCTATTCACCAACTTTTGCATTTAACTGTACAAGTACTTGTATCTGCTTGTGATTGTGCTTTTGTGGTTCTTAGGAGTGTTTGAGTTGAGTTGTTGCTTAATTGTAGGATCTTGTTCATTAAAATCCTTAATGCTCATGATTTTTATCTAGACTGCCATTTAGCTTTATCTTGAATCTTAAGTGCTTGTTTTCATTGTTGCTGTTTATGTGATCCTTTAAGCTTACTAAATCATATTATAACCTCAGTAATCAGTTTCAGGGTTTAAATTTGTTATAACCTTTGAATAACATTGAAATCAATCACCTGAAGGAGTGTTTGGCAATATTGTCTTCTCAGTGTTATAGCTGCTTTCAGTTGGTGAATTTAGTGTAAACATAGTGCATTAGGTTTATTTAGATCACTCATACCATAAATTCAGTAGGTCTTTGTTTAAGAAAGTCAATTCATCTTTCAAATTTCATTTATGTTCAACTGTTAGGGTAATAGATTGCATAATCATAGGAATTGTTGTAAAATAAGTTTAGCTAGCTTAATTTCATTTCAAATCAGCTTCAAACTTCATAAGTAATCATTTGGGAAGAATCAAAGTTCACAAAAGTCAAATTAGTAGTGCAAAATCAAAAGTCAAAAGTTTTCAGAAATATTTTTTTTGAATAAACTTTGGATTTTCATCCAAGGTTTAATATTAGGAATTTGAATTTGAGCTTTTGGATTATTGTAATTTGGCTGGCTACCTTTCTATATTATTTTTTATAATTTTAGGTGAGCTTGTTTAAGTGCTTATTGGGTGGCTTGAACTTACCTGTTTTTCAAAAAGGTGCCCTGTGCACAGGTTTTTGGCCAAGTTCATAAGCTTGCAAAGGCTTTACTGTATGGCTTTAGCCTGTGTAGTTTGTTGATTTGTGAAGTCACCTAGGTTAATTTGATAGTTGCATAATTAGTTTTTGCTTATTTGCTTAATAGAATTGCTTTATGTGCTTGTCTTAGTTGCCTTTGGTCACTACATATGCTGAGTGATCTCTGTGTTCTTTGAGCATTTGAACTCTTGATTCTGTGATAAGATTGCTGTTGTATTGCTAATTTTAGCTTGCTTGTGCCAATTTGAGTTTGTGTAACCTTAGTTTATGCCTATTTGCTTTTCTGAGCTTATTGCTTATTTCAATTTCTCTTGAGATAATGTTCACATCTGTTGGTTCTTTTGAGCTTGTGTAAGCCTGTGTTATTTTGTTCAATCAACTTCCTTTGACTCACCTTGAGTCAATTTTATTTGTTTGTACCTCTGATTTAGCCTGTGAGCTTGTGGCTTGATCTTTGTCCATTTCATTTGACTGATTTCTCAGTCAATTCAGTGTGTAGTAGCCATTTTCACAAGCTTCTCAATTGTTCCACACTTAAGCATTTCCTAAGCTTGTGGACTTTTTGGAAAGCCCACTGAGTGAACTTGTTAATTCCACCATCAGTTTGGTCTTTAGAACTTTTACTCAGGGTTTATTCAGGCTTGTTATAAGCCTCTTCAAGCCTGTCTTGACTCAGTGGTTTTGAGATTCTTGCTTTTGTTTTGATTTCCTTAGCTTTTCATTATATATCTTTGCTTATTTCCAATACATTTTAGATAACTAAGGCTTAAATACCCTTTGGTTCAGGCTTATCAGCTTATAGAGAGCTTTTCAAGTTTTAAATCCAATTTTAAGCTTAAAAAGCAAACTGTTAAGCTAATAAGTTTGCATAAGGCTTATTTTAGCTTTTCCTAAAAAGTGTCTTTATAAAAGTTGTCTAATTTCAGTGTCTTAGTAGTTTTGTGAAAAGAAAAATCAGAAAAACATCAATTTAAATTTAGTGATAGCTTCTATTTAATAGAAGTTATTTTTTTTTTTTTTTTTTTTTTTAAATTTTTATTAAGTAAGTACCTGTTTTTATAATTTTCCCAGATTCCTAGTATTTTAAAGTAATTGTAGAAATTTTCTTAGAATTTTCACTGTTCATCTAGTATTTCTTAGAATTAATAATAATTAAATTAGTAATTAGTTAAAACTAGTTAATTAAATAGTTTTGTTAAATTTTGTTAAACAGTAGCTTCTTTTTATATTTTTCCTAGGTTCTAAATAATTTTTAGAGTTTTCAGTAATTTTCTTAGAATTTCTACTGTTCATCTTCTATTTATAATAATTAAATTAGTTTAATTAGTTTTTAATTAATAATTAGATAATTAATTTCTAAAATAGTTTTTTATTACTTTTAGGAACTTTTTGTAATTTTTTAGGACTTCTGTAATTGTTAGGTAATTTTAGAAAATACTTTCATAATTTTATAAATTAGTTTAGTATTTATTTTAATTTAACTTAGTTTAATTAGTAATTAGTAATTAATTAATATTAATTAATTAAAAAATCTAAAAAATATTTTTCTTTTTCTTAAAAATTTCTTTTATTTTTAGGATTGTAAAAATATGATTTTTATTATCTAGGTGTTTTTAGATTTTAAATTTCACTTTTATTTTAGTACGTAGACGTTTTTAATTAAACGTAACGTATATTTTTAGATTTGTAAACATTTCCAGTTTTCTAGTAATCGTTTGCAGTGTTTGTTTATCAATTTCATTCATAATCTCGTAGTTAAATTCCAATCAATCTCTTTTTCCAATTATCGTTTCATAATCACTTGATCTCATTATCGTTTTCGACACAATTCACACCTCATCGGGATTTAAAACGACCCGGGGAATTCCTATACTCCCCTTGGTGCATTGAGCCTTTTATAGTTTGACTTTAGTTGACCAATTCTTTGGTTGACTTTTGTTGACTGTTTCTAGGCCAATCATGTCGCCATAATCGTTAATTGTTTCTCGACTTTTATCATTAAATTTAATGAACAATAAATATCAATAGTTAATTACAACTTCTTGTTAACCAACTGTGCTAGCTCAGTTGGCCACCAAGGTTTCCTTAAGGTGTCCTTGGGAGGGGATGTTTGGCTAAGGGAGGTCTCAAGTTCGTGTCCTACCCAGGACTTTTACCCCTTCAGGCGGTAAAGGAGGAACAGGCGGGTCTCGGTCTCAGGGTTAGCATATTGCTCAATTGGATGTCACTGCTAGACCTGAATCACTAACAACTAAAAAGCCGTTCTAAAACTATATATATAAAAGATAAAAATAAAAAAATAAAAAAATTTACAACTTCTTGTTACAAACAACACAATTGTTCAACATGTGTCTATGCGCATACTCAATATTCCAGTTTAAAAAAAAAACAAAAAAAAACAAAAAAAAAAAACAAAAACAACTTGCTTTCATGTTGATGAATGATGTTTGAATCTCTGAATGACACCAATGAGTTAAAGGTTAAGGTTTATGGGTTTTTAGGTTTAGGTTGGATTTTCTATTTTCTTAAAAGAGTCAATTGCATTTTTGGTCCTTGTGGTTTGGCCAAATTGCAGGTTTGGTCCCCTAAACTTTGAAAGTGCAACGATAGTCTTATTTTGAAGTTTATATTGCATTTTTAGTCCCTGGATAAAGTTAAATGACTAAAATAACCTTTGTTTTCTTCAGAGAAAGGCAAGGGTAATTTTGCCATTTCACTCCGATAAGGACCAAAAATGCAACCCAAACTTCAAAATAGGGACTATCGTTGCACTTTTAAAGTTTTGGGGACCAAACTTGCAATTTGGCCAAACCAAAAGGACCAAAAATGCAATTAACTTTTCTTTAAAAGCGGCATAGTTGCATGTACACAATGTCCCAAGCAAACCCAATAAAATCGCATATTCATAAAAGCCGGTTCTTTTCGGGAAAGTACCGCAACCGGACAGTTCCGACCCGAACCGTCACGAGAACCGAAATTTTGAAATTTTAAGAACCAAGAACCGTACCATGGTTCTAATACAGGGTCCCGTTCCCGGTTGGCACCGGTACGGTTCCTCGGTTCTTTTGATTCCTCAATTTTTTTGTGACATTAAGCAGGACTTGAACCCGCAACCATTTGGTTGGAGAGCTTCTCACACAACAAGAGGTAGTGTCACAAGTTTCATATGAACCATTCTTTTGCACCACTCGGGTTTATTTTTCTTATGAAATGAACATGTCTAAATCAGGAAGGAAAAACATCCATGAATCAATAAGGAAACAAGAAAGCAAGTGATTATTAACAGAACCATGCTTCAGGTTTAGACTATTTACAGCTCTGCAACTTATAACTGCAGCTTACTTCTTGATAGAAGAAAATGATCCCAGAAAATATATTTCATGATTGGCAAATAAAAGAAAAGAAGATGTTGTGGAAACATATTAAAGGACGAAAATGTCAATGGCATCCAAAGGTGTTCTCTCCGCTGTAGGTAACATACAAGAAACCATCCTCATCCTTCTTTTCTTCGTATATCGAAGACATGATTGCCCCTGCAAAAATTGCAGTCGTGTTTTGGTTATAGTTTCAAGGGCAAATTAAGTGATTGAGCAAATTTCATGACTCCATTTTTATGTTTTAAATTTGAAGATCAACAAGCTAACGATCTAATTTCCACTTTGATACCAAAATGTTTAAAATTATTTTCTGATTATATAAGATAACACTTATGAGATATGATTGTCATTTGGTAGAAATGGTATTTTCATTCTTTTGGCAAATTATTGGAGGTCACTAGAGTAGCCGTAAACATTTAATATTGTTAGTAGTGAAGAGATAAAATTTGATAAGCCAGAAACTTAAGAATTTTCATGATGTTCGTCTTGTTTTCTTTAGCAAATTCCAATCTGGTAATAATACTTATTATATATCCCAGCCTCGTAAATTAAAGTTGTGACAAATGGTAATTAACAAAATCCCCTTAATAAAAGACATGTTTGTCCCTATTTGGTAATTACTTTTTGACAATATCATTACCATATTAGCCCATTTCAAATTTTCGATTACTCTATTACCAACGAGGCAACGAGATATAAAAAAAGTATAACTACCAAAGTCGATCATTTTGAAACGTACGCTGCTAATTTGTAAAATTCCCTACTTTCGATTAAAAAAATTAGTGCAGCAATAAGCGATAGTACATGAAGGTTTACCTGTGGGTGGCAAAGCGTTATCAACAAATATGAATATGGCCTTCTCAGCACTTAGCTTAATCCTTTTACGTATCACATAAACAAATTGACCAACAGTCAAGTCAGCTGGAACAAGGTACCTGCAATATATAATTCATCATGATTTTCGTTTTAATCCTCTTTCTAAACATATACGGGAGCTTTAAGGGACACTTGTTAATTCTTTATACATGCTTCTACTCGTTAGATTGCATGAGCATTTCAGTTTTGCTAGATTCCATGCAACACTTGTAAGTTAGTTCATCGATATTGACTAGATTAACAGAATATTGCTTTGGATATATTTTTAACACATTACCACTTAGGACTGAGGGGTTTAAAAGGGGAAAATTGTACATCTTGTGGAAAAGTATATAAGATCAACCCTGGCTCAAGGACATCTAGCAGCTGGAAGTGTTTTAACATGAGTGATTAGTCTAATTTACAAACAAAAAAAGATTGTTACTTTGAATCCATGGATGTATCATTTATAAAGAGAAATTAATTATCGCTGTCATCAAACATAATTATATATATAGTTATGTTAATAAGGCAACCAGAAATTTGCACAAGTTGGTACAGTCAAATGCAAACGCTAACAAAAACTACATAAAGCCATGTCACTAAAAAATAAGAGAGATACGATACCCTAAAAGAAATTAGAGACTATAACAAGGCAATGAGATAAAGATTCTTACAATTATATTAAGAAAGCAACCTAAAGTACTAATGGTTTAATGGAATCTTTAAAAGGGGTGCTAGTTTGTGATGGAGAATCTATGCACATGTGTTTTTGAGCTCATGTGTTACATATGATTGTATAAGCAAGACTGCAAGTAACTTTAGAAAACATTAAAAAGATTCAAAAGTAGGTAAAGTATGTTTAAGAAAATGCAGCAAGAAATTTCCAAAATTCCAAAAACAATGTGAGAGGTATGTCCATCAATATTGTAATGAAACGAAGTGACAATTGTGCAAAAATGTGATTGGCTTATGTACCATTGCAACTTATCCGTATTTCAAAACTTGTCCATTGTAAAAGGAACAGACATGTTAGAAATTTGATATGAGTAGCAATCAGCATACACATGATAAATCAATACACAATTAAGCACAATATTTTATGGTCCAATCTCATTACAAGATAAACAAGTCTCTAATATTATAATGAGAATGTGCAATGTGCTCTGCAAACTTTAATTTCTTGTTGAACTTCTCAATGAGTCCTATAGTTGGTTGCACAATCATATTTAAAACATGGCAAGCAACCACACGTGGCATAAAACCGCCACCACATTAGCATTTAGCACGTCTTTGTGACAAAAATAATCCCTTAAAAATTTTAAGTAGACCATTATTTTAACTTTCTGAATCTGATATGATATCAAAAGTAGTTATTTTATCTTTTCTTCTGTTTCTTTTCCAAACATAGGATTTAGGAACACATGTTCCAAATCCAAACTTCAAATAAATTGATCCCTTTTTTATTCATTGGAGGAACACCAAACACCCTAGAGTAGTTCAAAACAAAACAAAGTATGTAGAGTGTGATGTTATAGTGTTGATGGGAGGGGTGTTGGAAATACGGATTGAGTTCGAATAACCAATATTCGAATCTAAAACCTCCAATTTCCAAATTTTGTTCACTTCACTAACCAGACCAGATGCTGAATTAGGTTTTTCATTTGAGGTTTATGTTGGCCAAGAAACAGAACTAAGAATTGCCATGTTTTAGCTTGGTTTTAATTTTGCAGTCAATATGTCTTTTTGAAGAAGAAAGTTAAGTTCCATGGGAGACATTGAGCTTAAACATGTTAATCAAAGGAGTTGTACTTAAACCAGATTGCATGAAAAAATGCATTCGTATACGAACTCCAAGGAGCTCACCTATATATGCTCACTTTTGGTTACATCTTTACATGTTTTGTTTTGGCACCAATTTCCACCCTACTACTTTAGGATAAAAATTCGGTGTTAGACTATTGATCTCCATCGGTTTAATCTAAATAGCATTACATCAACCTTACTATTACAAAAACGTAACATGCCTATCTACACAAGCCAAAACATACTGATCGTCAAATAAATAGAAGCAAATGGGAACTCTTGTGTAAACAATAAAAGAAGGTACAGCTAGTTAGAGGATATCACTTACTTTTTCTTATCGATGTTGGGAACATCGCTTCTCTCCCCCTTCTCCACAATCACCTTAAAAACACCAAACAAAAGTTAACAATGAAACCAAAACCGAGAAGTTTACTCTAGAAATACTTATTTTTGTTAGAATATAAATCTAAAGAGCTAAGTGTGTTTGTCATGTGGTTCTTGAACGAGAGAATTCAATTATCGCCAAAAGAGTTAGTTTTGGTAAACGTCTTTTGGATCCGAACTATGAAACCAAATGGTCTTTTCTAACTTCGTTTCTGCAACCACCTGACCCCTCGTTCTTTCTCTTGTTTCACACCAGACAGTTCCCTGCTTTTTTTTTTTTTTTTTTTTTTTTTTTTTTTTTTTTTTTTTTTTTTTTTTTTTTTATGGTATTTTTAAGATTGATTTTCAATTATCTGAGTAAACTACTGGAATAATACCCACACCCAATTTATAAAACCACAGTTTTTGTGTGTGTGTGTGTGGGCCCTTTCCTATTCAATTTATATCAAATCTAAACACATAGTTGATTCCATATAGCAAACCAAACGTTACCGTACTAAGTACTTGAAAGAATTGATACTTGTTCCTACTTATAAAAGTTGCAAAAGTGGAAGCCAAAATCTTAATGATACACTTAAAATTGAAGGAAATCACTCGAATCCAATTATATTAAACCTTCGATTTCTCAAATGTGAAAAGCAAGTCATCCACATAAATATGTTTTATATAAACAGATAGATTAACTTACTGGAATTCTATCAGGGTATTTGTCTCTAATCCTGGCAGCCTCTGCACGCCTTTTCTCTGAAACAAACAGAGAAAAAACACAAACTCAATGAGATAATTCTCAACAAAGTAAAAAACAAAAGGAAAAAACATTTAACAAGAACCAATAAGTAGCGAAGACTTACCGAGATCATGTTCTTGCTTGAATAAACTCTTTGCCATTTCACTTTACAGAAAGATAGATGAACCAAATCAGAAAAACAAACATGCACTTACGATACCAAGTATAGTTCCTATAATCAAGCTATTGACTTTATCTATCACGAGCCACGGTTTTCATTGCAAAGGAGCACTAAACTTTGTATAACAGATTTTGGAACCAACTAAGATCGTTTTTTCGCTGTGACATTTTTTAACCATTTTCCCAATGAACATTATGTCTATTTGCCATGATATTCCAAAGTTTAACATTCTTAGGCTGGTGGTAATGGAAGGTGGTCTACCACCTGGCGGTGACCCAACCACAGGGCAACCCCACTACACCGCCCCCCAACCGCGCGTCAACCTTCTTTTTTGCACTGTTTTGGTGGTGCATACCACCAAATGGTTTGCACACTTTTTTTTTGTGTGTGTGTTTGTATTGCGGGGTATGTTTGTATAAAGTGGGGTATTTTTATGTGTTTAGTTTGGTAGTCACCACTACACTGGTGTATTAAATGGAGATGTGGCGCTGCCGTGAAGGTGGTGGGTTTGGTGACCATTACCTCAAGTCTAACTAACACAACTCAATATTTCAACCACTCTACCTAAATTCTATGACTACTATCATCTCTCAAGGTCAAAGATAAGCTCTATGTTCACGTCTTTTACTGTATAACTTCAATAATGATCATAACATTAATCCACAAATAATTAACACAAATAAAGAATATCNAAAAAAAAAAAAGGACTTTTGGCCATAATCTTTTCTGTCTTTTATTAGCATAATCCAAATTCCATATATACAAACAACCCTTTAGACTCTTTTTAAACTTTTCACTCTTCTGATCATAAATTTATCAACTTTAAAATAAAGGGTGGCAAGAAACACAAGAACTATACAATTTTTCCTAAAGATGGCCAACATCAAGAAAGAAAAAAATATAAACACAGAATAATATTAGTAGTATTGCAAATAGATGAAAAAACAGAAGCAGATGATTAAAGAGGACTAACCCTGTTTTTGTTTTTCTAGAGATAAACTTTGATTGGGTTTTGTGGGGATGACACAAGTGTGTTCTTGATTTTGTCTTGTACGCCAATAAAAGTGTACTGTACTTATTATATGGTCAAAGGGTGTAAATTGTAAGTTGCTTTAAAGTGTTTATTGTTTGGACCCTTTGTTTTGTTTTTTGATATCTTTACACTTAAAATACTACTTGAATACTTGTGTTCTCGAAATTTTTTAGTGAGTTGTAATTGTTTTTGAACATTTTAGCAAGAAAGTTTAGCATTTAAATTAAACTAGTTTAAGTGGATTTTACTTTTCATCTAATAAAACGGTTCATGAAACCATTCGACATATTAAAAAAATACTGTATCTTTCAAGCTAGGAACTTTTTAGGTGAAACCACAACTCGAACAAGTTAAATTTAACAGTGATGCATCGTGGCAAAAAGAAACCGGTAGGGCAGGTTTGGGGTTTGTTGCTCGAAATCACAATGGGGATGTGTTATTATCAGGTGCTCGAGTAGAATATTATGCGGCCTCTCCGTTGGAAGCCGAAGCCAAAGCTATTTTGTGGGCCATGACTCATGCTCAAGGTAGAAACTTCCATATTGTAATTTTCGAATCAGACTCCCTGTGCCTAGTTAATGCACTACGCAATCGATCTACCCTAGCGTGCTTGTTTTCGTAAATATTAGTTACTTCGCTAGCTTTTAGTACGTGTAATTGGTCGTTTGTTAAAAGAGAGGGGAACATGGTTGCTCATAGCATAGCTACATGGGAAATAGAGTGCAATGACGAGATAGTCTCAGAGGGTAGAGTCCCAAATTGTACTTTTGTTCAAGTGACCGACGATGTATTGTTATCTCGTGATTGAATGAAATCCTTACTCAAAAAAAAAAAAAAAAAAAAAAAAAAAAAAAAAAAAAAAAAAAAAAAAAAAA
>LBNU01034562.1:25086-98232 GCA_014162995.1 Artemisia annua
GAATAAGAACGAGTAAAACCCTAACAAGTTTATGACAATCGACTATTGTGTGAGTCGAATAAGGGAAACAAGCTAACAAAAGTATGTTAGATCTTCGTTCTTGTATACACGTATTAGTAGCGTTTCAATGTGAAAAGCTAGGTTCTTGATCACAAACAATCCAAACACAATGTTTAGAAGATCGCGTAGGAACCCTAGAAGGGTGTAGTTGATCAACTAAACAAGAATGGTTTGAGCTTAGAAATCTAGTAGGAACCCTATAAGGGTGTAGTTCGATTTATAGGCTCAAAGAGAAGAGAGAAGATTATGATTGCAAGTGAATCAAGATATGAAAAAAATGAATACAAGAGCCTTGTATTATAACTATTTCAAATCTTGGAGCAGCAAGACAACAACCCTAAACCCTATGGGTTGGGTTTTCGGCCGATCCATGGCCCAAGGGTCCAAACCGGATCCATTTGGCTACTATTTACAAGTTACCCTTCTTCTTTCGCCTAACGTCCATTAGTCAATTTTCCGTTAATTACTAATGACCGTTACGTGTTTTATTTTTGAAATTAATAATTATTCATAATTCAATATAATAATTATTAATCATTGAAACTCATACGTAATGTGTGCAATCCTGAAGTCTCATGTTCGAATCCGGACATACTACATTAATTTTTATCCGTAATAACTAAACAAAACAAACACATCATAACACTTTGAGCTACTGCTTGATGACGCGCTAGTTTTTCTAAACACATTTGTAGCATAAGATATAGTCCATTTATAAAGATGAATTATAAGACTATATTCGGTTAATTAATACAAGTATTATGATTCTTTACTTCCGCTGCATGCTTTGATGTTTACTTGTTTAATTTATAATTGTTATGATTACTAAACTCCAACAGTTTTTACCAAAATGGTTTGAGCCGCTCTGACATCTTACCCGGTCAGACGCGGTCACACATAAGGTTTTTTATTTATTTATTTACTACCTCCGTCCCTAAATAAATGTCCATCATTGACTTTCAAAGTCTTCTTTTCTCAAGTTTGACCATAAATTATTTCATTTGTTTTATGTAATACTTGATGAAAATTATATCAATGAAAATATATTTAAAACCAAATCCATTCATATATTTTGCATCAAGTATTACATAAAACAAATAAAATAATTTAAGGTCAAAGTTAAAAAAGAAAGACTTTAAAAGTCAATAGTGGACACTTATTTAAGGACGGAGTGAGTATTTATTGATTTTTGAGTCAACTTTACTCCTTTACAAACATTCTGTTTTATAGAATGGAATTAGGGTTTTAAAGGGTTCCTAATGTACACGTGTCTAACATCTAATATTCTAATGGATGAATGAGATGCTTCTAAATGAGATGCTTCTAAACTTGTACTAGGTTAGAACTTAGTCACTTAATTTATGGAACAACTGAGTACACTGTTTGTCCGATATTTCAACTTTGCGTGTTCGATCCATGTTTGTTAGGACCCGTGCCCCTTAGGACCCATGCATGTTTGGCCCTTTGCCCGAGCCCGAGCGACCCGTCCAAATTGCCACCTCTAGTACTAGCAGTAGTGATCGTAGAAACTAATGTGGATGCTGTAAAGGTAGTGATTAGTGAAGCACGAGATTGCATGGAGGAGGGTAGTAATTGTTTGTGATGTCTAGATGAAGGTAGGCTCTACAATTAGTACATTAGTTAAAAGTTAGACACTTTAATTTGAACCAAGTTTGTAAATTTGTATTAATACACCGAGAATGAAAAGGAATACGAGTATACGACAAAGTATTATAACAAAAAGTTAAATTTATTCTAGGTTACCAGGTTCAGAGACTGACTCCGGAATTTTGGATGGGTGTTGCACAAATTTTCTAAGACAAGTTTTGCCTAAAAATTTTCGATCATAAGTGCTAAAAGTGAAACATAAAGAAGATTTGGCATAAAGTGAAGTAGCACTAAATATTATCGGGGGTTGCACGTACTAAAAAAACGACACTTTTAAAAAAAATTATATTTCGTGACACAAAATCGGGTGTGGCCCGTGGCACACCCGGTTCCTAAGTGGGTCCGTCCATGAACAGGTTACAAATATACATTTAACATGCCACTCATTTTTCCAGCTACATGTTTTCCTGGCCATTTGTTTTCCCCGGCCACATACTTTTTATATCCAGCCAAATGTGTTCATATGAAGATAAGTTAATAACGAGTGTTATAACATGAGAAAAAAAAAGTCATAATAGAATTATTTGCTTCGAGTCGATTTGTTAACCAAATATGTTCAGTTGTTCACGGTTGGCAGCCTTGTTGCACGGGGACGGATACGGACACAGGGACGTGGACAGAAACGGGTACTTAGAAATTCCAATATCCCAAAATTCAAGAAACGGGTACGGTCAGAAACGTTTATGTATTTTATATAATTTTATATATATTTATTAATAAAATAAATAAACATGAAATTGTTATCACCAAAATGTCATTATCAAAGTTTAATATTAGATGCAAAAGATTTGCCAACCATGAAACTGTCATTAGAAAAAGATAAGTTAGATTTTCTTTTTTTAACGGTATTCTGAAATTCTAGTCACCGCAGGGTAACGATACATTTTTAGGAGCTGCATTTGTTTTGATGTTTTCTCTTCAATATGTTGTATGTTGGCGTATGTGTCCTCCGGACCATAGCCGAACGAAACAGACCTACGACTCGGATAAAACCGAGCCATATCCGGACGAAACGAGTCGAACCTAAACAAGGCAAACCAAATACCCGAAACCCCGGCAACCGAAGGCCATGATCCCTCCGGATAGCTCTATCATTCAAAGTATACGATAAGTACAGGGGTCAAAGTACAAACAAGTACACAAAGTACGCGATAATGGAACATCAAAGGGCGAACATTAAGGGATTAAGTACAAGCTAGGGCAAATGTCTCACATGGGCTGCCTATAAATAGTGAAGAAATTCTCTTACTAAGGTTAACCAATTCTGCTCTCTCTCTTACTTATTTATTATCATACTTTATCTCTCTAGAACTCCATACTTACTCTCACGCCGGAGGTTGGTCCTGGGATACATTCCCAGGGCGAGTCTAACGGACGTTTTTGTCTTACAGGTAACCGAAAGGATAGAAGCATACGACGGAACACCTCGAATCCGAAGGACAGCATAGTCCGAAGGATTCATTTTGCTTGTTAGGGGTAGTCGCAAGATTTTACCTCAACAAATTGGCGCCATCCGTGGGACCCGTCATTCACTCTACCCTAACTGAGAGATGACAGATCCTACCCCCGTAACACCCGAAGGCAGTGGAAGAAACAATGACAATAACTCTCACAACAGCATAGAACAAATACAAAACCAGATAACCGCCCTCAAGGCACTGATCAAAGAATATAATGCTGGAGGAGGAACATCGATCAAACCCATCCAACTTGACTTCGATGATGGTGAGTCCCAAGATGACGGAGCTAAACAACCCGAAGAAGATCCGATAGACGATTTATCTAAACCTTTCAAAGCTGCGTCAAAAAGCCCCTTCACTCGAAGGATCCTTGAATTCTCCAGCCCTAAAAATGCTCGGTATGTAATGCCAGCACATCTAAAGATATACGATGGGTCCACAGATCCGGATGATCACATCACAAGGTTCGAGGGAGCCGCACAGTCGGGCTCATGGCCTATGCTGATATGGTGCATGATGTTCCAGCAGACCTTGGACGATGCAGCGAGAGATGGTTCGATTGCTTACCAAGAGGCAGCATTGACGGTTGGGACTCACTATGTGAGCAATTCGTACAAAGATTTGCCCTCCGCCGAAAATGCATCAGAGACCCCTTGGAAATCACAAAAATCACAAGGCAAGCCAATGAAACTTTACCTGAATTCAAAGAACGGTGGACCGATGAAGCAAGTCGCATCTCCAGTGTCCCGGAAATCATGCAAATATCCTCTTTCGTAGATGGATGCAAATGTCCCGAATTGGCCAAAAGATTCTCTGAAAAAGTTCCTCGGACTATCACGGAGATGATGATCAGGGTTGATGACTTCGTGCGCTCTGAAAAGGCCTTCCGAATAGCCGAAGTACCCCGGGGAGAAAGAACAGAAAGTTACAAAAAGGAACAACAAAACCCTTACCACAAGAATGACCGCAGCTACCAACGGCCCCCATTCCGAGGGGATCGACGACACAGCAATTACCGTGAGGAATACAAACCACGCCGAAATGATCATTATGCACCCTATGTTCCTGTCCGAAATGATAACGCCAATCGAGCTGACCATCGGAATGACTACCGACATAATAATGCCATACGAAAGGATACCCGACTGATAGATCTGAACGTCCTCACTAAGGCTCCTAAGGAAATCCTGGCAACTGAACATCAACTCAGACTCCCGGCACCCCCACCGCTTAGGGGAAGGCCTTCAAGAGAAAACATGGATAAGTACTGTGACTACCATGGAGAAAAGGGGCACTTGACGAATGACTGTCACAACCTGAAAGAGCAATTGAAGAAAGCAATGGAGACAGGTAAGCTGGATCACCTGATCAGAGACGTCAGACAAAGAGACAGAGCTCCACCAAGAGGCAACAACCAGACTAACCAGGGACGCATCATTAACATGGTCCGATACAGAGATAACGAGCGGAAACGAAAGGCTACCGAAAGGGAAGAAAATTGGATGAATGCTCTGATCAGTTTTCCCCCGATATTGCCCGGAGACGTTTCCGAGGAACCTTTAATAATCGAAGCAGAAATAGAAGGATATACTGTCCGAAGGGTTTACGTAGATCAAGGCGCCTCAGTCGAAGTAATGTACGAACACTGTTTCCTCAACCTTGACCCTTCCATCCGTGCTCGATTGACAAAAACAAATACACAATTGGTCGGATTCGCCGGAGAGGCCATCAAACCTTTGGGAAAGATCTAGCTAGAGGTCCGTTTTAGGAGCGAAGGGCTATATCGCCGAACAACGATGAAATTCGCAGTAGTCTGATCCCCTTCTCCTTATAACATCATCCTGGGGCGATCAGGCATCAAGGAGCTAAGGGCCATACCTTCGACAATACATGCCATGATGAAATTCCCAACACCCCGAGGAGTAGCGACGCTAGTCACCCGATCGGTCATCATCTTGGAATGCAGAAGGTTAGAAGAAAATTTTTTGTTGGATAAGGAAGCGGAGATTGAAACCCCTCCCGTCACTGCCGTGATAAATGAGAACGAAAAGACAGAGGAAATTATGGTGCATCCGGCTTACCCTGACCAGTTAGTGACTATTGGGAAAAATTTCTCTCCGGAAGGGCGAAAACGACTGATCGATTTACTTAAGAGTAACAAAGATGTATTCGCATGGGAGCCGTCGGATATGACAGGCGTGCCCCGATGGATCGCAGAACATAAGCTCAACGTAAACATCCATGACAAACCCGTGGCACAGAAGAAAAGGTTCTTCTCGGAGGAAAAAAATCAAGCAATAAACAAAGATGTGGAAGAATGGTTAAAAGCTGGAATTATCAGACCCGTTCGGTATCCGTCATGGATCTCAAACCCGGTATTAGTAAAGAAACCGGATGATAGTTGGAGAATGTGCATCGATTTCAAAAATCTCAATTCATCCTGCCAAAAGGACTACTACCCCCTACCCGAGATCGACTGGAAGATAGAGTCCGTGATGGGGTTCAAATACAAGTGCTTCCTGGATGCATACAAAGGCTATCATCAGGTCCAAATGGCCAGGGAAGACGAAGAAAAAACGGCCTTCTACACGGACCACGGAACTTACTGCTACGTCAAGATGCCGTTTGGATTAAAAAATGCTGGAGCCACATATCAAAAATTGGTAGACACTGCCTTTCGGTCGCAGATAGGCCGAAACCTGGAAGCATACGTAGACGACATGGTCATTAAAAGCCGAACGGAGAAAGAGCTACTGGCTGACATTGCAGAAACATTCGATAACCTCCGAGAGATCAACATGAAGTTGAACCCTAAAAAATGTTCATTCGGAGTGGAAGAAGGAAAATTTCTAGGATATATGGTGACTTCGGAAGGAATCAGAGCAAACCCCAAGAAAACCAGGGCAATAGCTGACATGCAATCACCAAAGTCTCTCAAAGAAATGCAAAGTTTAAGTGGCAAACTGGCCGCCCTAAACCGCTTTTTATCCAAATCAGCCNTAAAAAATGTTCATTCGGAGTGGAAGAAGGAAAATTTCTAGGATATATGGTGACTTCGGAAGGAATCAGAGCAAACCCCAAGAAAACCAGGGCAATAGCTGACATGCAATCACCAAAGTCTCTCAAAGAAATGCAAAGTTTAAGTGGCAAACTGGCCGCCCTAAACCGCTTTTTACCCAAATCAGCCAAAAGATCTTTACCTTTCTTCGAAACACTCAAGAATATCACCAAGGAAAACCGGGACAAATACCAATGGACAGAAGAAGCCGAAAGGGCCTTTCAAGAGATGAAGAAAATAATTCTAGAACTCCCTTGCCTAACGACACCAAAGCGAAAGGAAGACCTGTACTTATACCTAGCGGCAACCAAAGAATCAATAAGTGGAGTAATAATGGTAGAAAGGGGCGGACGGCAGAAGCCAGTGCATTACGTGAGTCGGACGCTGCATGAAGCCGAAAAAAGATATATTCCGGTAGAAAAGTTGGCTTTAGCACTCTTACACCTGTCTAGAAGGCTACGAAGGTACTTCGAAGCCCATCCCATCAAAGTTATAACGGACCAACCCATCAAGCAAATACTTAACAGAGCAGAAGCCTCCGGGCGATTGGCCAAATACACCGTAGAACTCGGCGCGTACAACATCACTTACCTCCCTCGGAATGCAATCAAGGGACAGGTATTAGCTGATTTCATCAACGAAATACCCATCGGGCCATCCGATCGAGGTGCAAAAGGAAGAGGCATGGATATATGCGATATCTCTCAAACTGAAGAGTGGATACTGTATACTGACGGAGCATCTAGCACAAAGGGTTCCGGAGCAGGTTTAGTACTGATCAACCCAAACAAGGAAGAATACACTTACGCCCTCCGGATGAACTTTGACGCTACCAATAATGGAGCAGAGTATGAAGCATTATTAGCAGGGCTAAGAATTCCGAAAGAAATGCACATAAAGGCATTGGATGTACGGGTAGACTCGAACCTAGTGGCAAGTCAGATCAACGGAGATTTCACGGCCTACACGGAAAGTATGACTAAATACCTCGCTAAGGCAAAAGAATACATTACCTGTTTCGAACGGTTCAAGATCAAAAATATTCCGAGAGCCCAAAACCAAAAAGTCGACATACTAAGCAAGCTAGCATCCGTAGCATTTGATCATCTGACGAAAGAAATTCTGGTAGAGGTATTAGAAAAACCATCTACTGAGGAAGAGGCGATAAACGCAATAGTAGAGGAAGAGGAGGAAAACTGGATGTCACCTATCATCCGTTGCTTGGAAGAAGGAATCTGGCCGGAAGATCAAAACGAAGCCCGCGCCCTTCGAATGAAAATAAGCCATTATACAACTATCGACGGAGTGCTGTTTAAAAAATCANTGGTAGAGGTATTAGAAAAACCATCTACTGAGGAAGAGGCGATAAACGCAATAGTAGAGGAAGAGGAGGAAAACTGGATGTCACCTATCATCCGTTGCTTGGAAGAAGGAATCTGGCCGGAAGATCAAAACGAAGCCCGCGCCCTTCGAATGAAAATAAGCCATTATACAACTATCGACGGAGTGCTGTTTAAAAAATCATACTTGGGTCCGATGCTAAGGTGCGTCGGACCACTCCAAGCTAACTATGTCATCTGAGAGGTGCACGAAGGAGCCTGTGGAATGCACTCCGGACCACGATCCGTGGTGGCTAAACTCATGAGGCAGGGATACTAATGGCCAACTATGCACCGAGACACCAGAGAAGTCATTCAGAAATGTGATTCATGCCAAATACATGCTCCGGTCCCCAAGTTACCTAAAACAGTGCTAACCTCCGTCATGGCACCATGGCCTTTTTACCAATGGGCGATGGACGTGTTGGGACCTCTACCCGAAGCCCCAGGAAAGGTCAAATACGTCATCGTTGCAATAGATTATTTTACAAAATGGATGGAAGCAAAGCCGTTGGCCAAGACCACCGGAAAAGAAGTAAAGAAGTTTGTATGGGACAACATTTTTTGCAGGTTCAGATTACCAAAGATTATCGTCACGGATAATGGAAGCAATTTCATCGGCGACCCGTTCAAAAGTTGGTGTGAAAGATTGAACATCACCCAAATCAACACGGCCGTGGCACATCCGCAGGCCAATGGGCTAGTAGAAAGGGCCAACAAAAGTTTGATGAAAGGATTCAAGTCACGACTGGGACGAGAAAGATCCGGATGGGTTGACGAACTACCAAATGTACTTTGGGCATTCCGGACTTCGCTGAAAACTAGCAACGGAGAAACACCCTTCAGCTTGACATATGGAAGTGAAGCAGTCATTCCCGCCGAAATAGGTATGCCCACCTTCCGGACTATGATGACTAACACAAGAGACAACGACGATGAACTCAACTTAAACCTAAACTTGCTAGAAGAACGAAGGGAAATGGCAGCAATAAGGGAAGCCAAGTACAAAAAGAAGGTGGAACAGTACTATAACCGGAGGGTTCGTCCGGAAACATTCAAGGTAGGAGATTTCGTATACCGGAAGAATGAAGCTAGCCGAGTAGAAGACTTGGGAAAATTAGGCCATAACTGGGAAGGTCCCTATCGTATCATTGAAGCTTACCAACATGGCACCTACAAGCTCCAGACTATGGACGATGTTGAAGTGCCTCGCACCTGGTATGCTATCAACCTGAAGAAATGTTTTATGTAAAACTGCTGTAAGGCCAAGGGCCATCGTTTAATAAAATCGTTTTCCTACTTGAATCGTGTTATAAAATTACATGTCCGAACATTAGGGCCAAGTGCCCAACGATAATTTATCCGAACGATTACCCCACGAGGGTTCTAAACAAATACCTCAGGAAAGTTTCAAATAAAAACCCCAAGCGGGTTCCGAACGCTAACCCCACGCGGGTCCCGAACGATTACCCCACGAGGGTTCTGACAAATACCTCAAGTAGGTTTCAAATAAAAACCCCAAATGGGTTCCGAACATTAACCCCACGCGGGTCCCGAACGATTACCCCACGAGGGTTCTGAACAAATACCTCAAGTAGGTTTCAAATAAAAACCCCAAGTGGGTTCCGAACGTTAACCCCACGCGGGTCCCGAACGATTACCCCACGAGGGTTCTGAACAAATACCTCAAGTAGGTTTCAAATAAAAACCCCAAGTGGGTTCCGAACGTTAACCCCACGCGGGTCCCGAACAATTACCCCACGAGGGTTCTGAACAAGTACCTCAGGTAGGTTTCAAATAAAAACCCCAAGCGGGTTCCGAACGTTAACCTCATAAGGGTTCCGAACGATTACCTCAAGTAGGTCTCAAATAAATACCCTAAGCGGATTCCGAAAGATTAAATTGCCTAAAAATAAGCTAAGTAACATTCAACTCATTTCCCGTCTAACGGGCCAACATCGAAGAAAATATAAAGGCATAAATGTACGAATATATAATATAAGCAACGGAAGTAATATCGTTTATATATTCATTCAGAAAAAGTGATTACATTACATGGCGGCCAAATAGCCCCGGAAATAAAGAAACCACAAGTTAGTTCCGCAAAAATGGGGATACATCCCGAAACATATAAAAGACCGAGGCACTACTACCCCTCCGGTCATACTAAATAAAGAGAGTTTACAATAGCTTCAAATGGAAACCTGGTATGCCAAAACCCATAGTTGAAATGGAGGCATCCAGTTTCCGGCAGTGCAAAACCCACGAACTTCTCATAACAAGGATGAACTAAAAACCTTCACATAAAGCCGGAAATACCTTTACCCATAGTCTAAATGGAGGTATACATACTCTATCAACATCGGAACAATCACTCGGCAGCGGCGGTGGTGTCTGGAGCTGCGGAGGAGGGATTCCCTTGGTCAACTAACTCGCCAGAACCAGATGCTTCGGCGTTCGGCCCCGAACGGGGGTCCAAACCGGAAGCGTCAGGTCCTGACGCTTCGGAGGCCGGCTCCTGCGTGGGAGGAATTGTGGTTGACTGGGAAGGAGCAGGATCAGGGAACATTTGTACAAGCTCCGCAAAGGATCGGTAGCAGGTCTTACGGATCCTCTGGATGAATGGATACTCCTGTGTAAGAGCTTGATCATACAAAGCTTGGTATTTCTGATCTGCTTCCATGTCCAGATTCTCTACATCCTCCAAAGCTTTGACTGCATCCTCCGGCTCGAGCCCCAAATGAGCCCCATCTATCAACCCAAATTGGTAGTATAAATTGAAAGGTACGGCCAAGGCAGCTTTGAACTCATGGCTACTCAGAAGGCGACGAACAGCCTCGGGGATGAACTCGTTAACTATGCGATTACGATCAATCTCAACATTCCCCGACGAAATGGCCAAGTCTTGCTTCTCCTTCAAAAGCTCTTGGTAGGCCAATTCCTCCGCCTTTAGATCCGACTGGGCCTTGGAGAGATCCGCCTCTAAAGCACTAATCCTCTCGGCCTGACCTTTCGAAACTCCTCTCCAATCCTCCTTCTCCTTCTCCAAATCCGACACCCTACCACTCAAACCCTCATTCTCTGCCCTCAACCTCCTCAACTCCTCCGAATCATCCGAAGAACATCCGGCATGCACAACCTTCAAATCTTCCAGCTCTTTCTGTACTCCCTGAAGCTTCTTAAGATCTTCATCCGCCCTACGGGCGCAACCCTTATGAATGGCGGATAGCTTGGAATGATGCTCCTTCATACTTTCAAACCGGAAGAAAACGTCGGCTAGGGCGGCAGAGGTCTTTCCCAAAAACAACCAAGAACGGTTGATAGCTTTGTTGTCATCATGAGCATCCAGAAATCTCTCTTCGCCGGGGGTAGCCAGATGGACCATCATATCCCTGCAAATGTTGGCATTATTCATCCTATCCCCTCTCTTCACCGTCCAGTCGGGGACAAAGGCTTCATCGGAGGAGTCAACCTCAATATCAACATTCTCCTACTCGGCCACCTGCTTGCCTCTACCGGATGACCCCGCTTGAGAACCGTCATAAAAACCGAAAAAAGCATACAAGGATTAGTAAAACAATAATAAAACAACAAGTAAGATAGGGTTCCGAAATGTACCACCGCCAGCGTTTCCGGAAGACAACCCAATAGCCGGAAACGAACGGATAGGATCGGGATTGGCGACCTCCGTCGAATCCAGGTCGACCACCTCAACGTCCTCCTCCGTTCGGCTCTTCTTCCCCAAACGGGAAGAGACATTGCTCCCCGGTCTCTTACTCCCCGCCTGAGAACCTCCAACTGGACCCAAAGGTTTCTTTCCCCCTAACCTCACATTCTGCTCCTGTTTCCTATCTTTCGCCTGCAACACCTTGCATTCGGAACCTCAACCTCCAGCATATCAGCAGTCTTTTCAGGGATAGTAGCATTCGCAAAAAAGGGCATTGTTAAATGCATCTCCGGCCCCTGACCCTCCGGTAGCTTGTCGCCCTTCATCACGTTCACCTTCTTGCGAAGTGAAGGTTTCCTCAAGTATTCAGCCATCGTAACACCTGAATAAATAAATAAAAAAAGAAAAAGAAGAAAGAAAAAGCCGAAAGTTAGGCATGAAAAGCCGAAGGTTAGATATAAAAAAAACATTAACACATGAGGGACAAAGGCTATACCCCTTCCCTTATCATCCCTCAGCACCGCCCGATACCCTGGATACTTCCAATACATAGACAAACCCATCATGTAATAAAAATCATGGGGAACCTGACAAGGCTCGATAACATGCTCCGCCAGCCTCTCGGCAAGATCAGCGTCATAATCACCTTTCGGAAAGGGATCTGAAACATCTGAATCATGATGCCTCCAAGGCATCGCAAAGGGAATAGCGCGTCTATCTATCAGGAAAAATTCTTCCTTCCAACCTTTCAAACATGAAGGAAAATCCCCAAAACAAACCTTCCTTTTCGGACCTGACCTCTTCTCAAAGGAAAACTAGTTGCCTTGCTTACTTAACTTGTAAAAGACTCGGAATAAAGAAGTGGTCGGAGGAATATGTAAGCTCCGGCTATAAACCTCAAAAAGAGTTAGGCGATGGAGGCCGAGCGGAACCAATTGGGATATGTGTACTTTAAAGTACCGGATAACATCGAGAACAAAGGAGGAAAAAGGAACACTAAGACCTCCCTCAAAAAAGTACTCAACATACAAACCTATAGCATCGCCCGGCAATTGATCCATGGTCAGACCCTTAGGGGGAACCCTCGGATGAAGATCCTTAGGAATACCGAAGGATTCAATCATAGCCAAAACATTCGACGGTCGGGTTTTGGAAATTTTCTTGGCTATATCAAACTTTTTCGGATCTAACCCAACGGAAGCACCACCCTGATCAGCCGATACGGAAGATTCTGACAAAAATAAAAGTTTAAAAATATTTTTCTTTTTCTAAAAATTTTGTTTTACCATTTAGTATGTAGAAAAATCATTTTCATTCCCGTAGGATTAGTGTAGCTCTTAATTCACGTTTTATTTTGCGCATGTACGTAGTTTTTGAATTAGTTTACGCGTTTTTAGTTTAGATTACGTTTTAAGTTTAGATTTCTTTTCGTTATTGTTTCTTGTGATATTTTAATTTCATTTCACTTTCCGTAATTTTAATTTCCAAAAATTTCACTTTTTATCAATTCACGACACGAATCACGAACTTAAATCACGATTCCATTCAGCCTTCACTGGGACACGACTTGGGGAAATACTTGCCCGAGTATTTCTTCGGTAAAATAAATTACACTAAAACTATCACACCAGTCTTGTGCTCCAAGATGTGAAATAGTATAAATACAAGGCTCTTGTATTCATTTTTTTCATATCTTGATTCACTTGCAATCATAATCTTCTTCTTCTCTTCTCTTGAGCCTAGAAATCGAACTACACCCTTATAGGGTTCCTACTAAATTTCTAAGCTCAAACAATTCTTGTTTAGTTGATCAACTACACCCTTCTAGGGTTCCTACGCGATCTTCTAAACATTGTGTTTGGATTGTTTGTGATCAAGAACCTAGCTTTTCACATTGAAACGCTACTAANAAATACAAGGCTCTTGTATTCATTTTTTTCATATCTTGATTCACTTGCAATCATAATCTTCTTCTTCTCTTCTCTTGAGCCTAGAAATCGAACTACACCCTTATAGGGTTCCTACTAAATTTCTAAGCTCAAACAATTCTTGTTTAGTTGATCAACTACACCCTTCTAGGGTTCCTACGCGATCTTCTAAACATTGTGTTTGGATTGTTTGTGATCAAGAACCTAGCTTTTCACATTGAAACGCTACTAATACCTGTGTACAAGAACGAAGATCTAACATACTTTTGTTAGCTTGTTTCCCTTATTCGACTCACACAATAGTCGATTGCCATAAACCCTTGTTAGGGTTTTACTCGTTCTTGTTATTTGATTTCTTGTTTGGCTAGAAATCACCAAGGTACGCATATCATTAAAATTCGGTTAATTAATACAAGTATTGTGATTCTTTACTTCCGCTGCATGCTTTGATGTTTACTTGTTTAATTTATAATTGTTATGATTACTAAACTCCAACAGTTTTTACCAAAATGGTTTGAGCCGCTCTGACATCTTACCCGGTCAGACGCGGTCACACATAAGGTTTTTTATTTATTTATTCATTTATTTATTTTTTGAGTCAACTTTACTCCTTTACAAACATTCTCTTTTATAGAAGGCAATTAAGGTTTTAAAGGGTTCCTAATGTACACGTGTCTAACATCTAAAATTCTAATGGATGAATGAGATGCTTCTAAATGAGATGCTTCTAAACTTGTACTAGGTTAGAACTTAGTCACTTACTTTAGGGAACAATTGAGTACACTGTTTGTCCGATATTTCAACTTTGCGTGTTCGATCCATGTTTGTTAGGACCCGTGCCCCTTAGGACCCATGCATGTTTGGCCCTTTGCCCGAGCCCGAGCGACCCGTCCAAATTGCCACCTCTAGTACTAGCAGTAGTGATCGTAGAAACTAATGTGGATGCTGTAAAGGTAGTGATTAGTGAAGCACGAGATTGCATGGAGGAGGGTAGTAATTGTTTGTGATGTCTAGATGAAGGTAGGCTCTACAATTAGTACATTAGTTAAAAGTTAGACACTTTAATTTGAACCAAGTTTGTAAATTTGTATTAATACACCGAGAATGAAAAGGAATACAAGTATACGACAAAGTATTATAACAAAAAGTTAAATTTATTTTCTAGGTTACCAGGTTCAGAGACGGACCCCGGAATTTTGGATGGGTGTTGCACAAATTTTTTAAGACAAGTTTTGCCTAAAAATTTTTCGATCATAAGTACTAAAATTTGAAACATAAAGAAGATTTGGCATAAACTGAAGTAGCACTAAATATTATCGGGGGTTGCACGTACTAAAAAAACGACACTTTTAAAAAAAATTATATTTCGTGACACAAAATCGGGTGTGGCCCGTGCACACCCGGTTCCTAAGTGGGTCCGTCCATGACCAGGTTACAAATATACATTTAACATGCCACTCATTTTTCCAGCTACATGTTTTCCTGGCCATTTGTTTTCCCCGGCCACATACTTTTTATATCCAGCCAAATGTGTTCATATGAAGATAAGTTAATAACGAGTGTTATAACATGAGAAAAAAAGTCATAATAGAATTATTTGCTTCGAGTCGATTTGTTAACCAAATATGTTCAGTTGTTCACGGTTGGCAGCCTTGTTGCACGGGGACGGATACGGACACAGGGACGGGGACAGAAACGGGTACTTAGAAATTCCAATATCCCAAAATTCAAGAAACGGGTACGGCCAGAAACGTTTATGTATTTTATATAATTTTATATATATTTATTAATAAAATAAATAAACATCAAATTGTTATCACCAAAATGTCATTATCAAAGTTTAATATTAGATGCAAAAGATTTGCCAACCATGAAACTGTCATGAAAAAGATAAGTTAGATTTTCTTTTTTTAACAGTGTTCTGAAATTCTAGTCACCGCAAGGTAACGATACATTTTTAGGAGCTGCATTTGTTTTGATGTTTTCTCTTCAATATGTTGTACACTTCAACAACTTGAATCTGGACCAAACAATATGAGTTCTGAAAAGGTAAAAAGGTTCACGATACCTACAAACTTTGAGGCGATACTATATCACATTCTAAATGATTTAGTGATGCTAGTTCTAACCTACAGTTTACCTAGTTCGGCTTCGGCACTTCGGCTATTATTGAAAAAGTGGGCCATAAATGGGTCCACTAACAAAATTGGGCTACAAGTTTTAACCACAAAAGTCTAACAAGGCCTAAGATGTTTGAGTGGAGGAATGACATGTCAAGTTGTCAACTGTCTAAGTGTTAAAAATCTTGCATTTGCCCACAAAAATGCGAAGTAGTCAAGATATGCTCAAGTAGTTTGAAATAATTATACAAAAACTTGATCATGTTTTATGAAAATCAGAACCTTGATATTGATGCGATAAGTCTTAAACTTGCTCTTTCGCCCGACCATTCCAAAAAAAGGAGAGGACTCTATTTCCCATTTGCACATACGTGATACGTGACGGTGCACTAAAACTCCGACTATTAGTCGGTCAAAATGTCAGAAACCATAATTTTTGAAAAAAAAAACCCTCAGTTTTTTGCGAGAAGAACAAACAATGGCAATATTTTAGATTTGAACAACGCTTAATGTTGAACAAACAACCAAACTAGCACAAAGAGTGTAACATTAACTTGGATGCTTAAATTTTGGGTTAAATATTTCAAGTATGGTTTTTAAAAGTTTTAGACTCAAAATAGTTGGTTTTAGTTAGCAATCAAAGTTCATATAATATTGCATTATTAAAACTGATCAATTTCAAAAAAGGTTGCTACAGGTGCTTGAATATTGGCCAAGGCTAGCCAAGGTGTGACACCACCATGGATGGTTACAAGTCATTGATGTGAGATAGTGTGTTTAATATTTGGTCTCTCTCAATGGCGTAAATGTTTGCCCATATTTGGATAAATTGTAACCTTAGAAAATATCACAGTTTTGGAATTAATTTTTAAAGAAGTTGAAACAAAATCTGATTATGCGTGTATTATATTAATGAAGAATGTTCATCGATAGTATACAAAATTACGTGTAGGAATGTGAATGAAACGTGTAGTAACATTACATCCTTCACACCGATAAAATACCACTTTGATAAATTATGCATAATATTTAAGAACATCTATATAATCTGATCACTGAAGTTAATTACATGATTTTGAAGTTCTGAATACTTTTATGTATGCAAAAGATACGACTTTGGCAATTGGAGAAGTAGCGAATTATCTTACACATTGATTTTGAGATTATTTTTATTAATGAAAAATATTTTTTCAAAAATACCGATATTTACCGGCTTCTTTACGATACCTAAATTCACTACTACCATTAAACCGATGTCAAAATGGAGAACCATCCGCATACCTATAACAAACTGTAGTTCTTATAACATTCGTCAGGATGCAAATGATGGTAAGAAAGGGGGTCGACCAAATTTCTATCAAGTAATTTGGTTTACACACGCGATACATACTAACACTAATGTAAAATACCAAAGAGATTTATTAGTGAACTGTGTGTTGTGATTATATAAGAATGAATACATATTAATTTATGATAAACATATAATTTTGTGAATCTTAACCCTAAACCTGATGGACCCTAAGTTTACAATTAGGTTTGGGCCTACTAACATTCCCTAACAGATTGATAGGGAGACTTTCAGAGAGACAAACTGGAACATACGTTGAAAGCCGCTTTTTATTATTTTCTTCTACCATCTTATTTGTTGTTTGTTTAAACGGAAGTATAATTGTATTTGGTGGCATAATTGTTTGATGCTTGCGGCTTCCTCCTTTGTGTAACTTTTCTTTACGTCATTGTTTGCTTTACCTTTTTGTATGAGCAACAAATTTTTGACCAAATATTTTCTAAAACGACAATGATCTCGAGTGGTAAAACAAAGAGTCACGTTGATGAAACAAATTTTGTTAATTGGTGGCTAAATCAACATAATATGAGATGTGTTATGACGGCTAGAATATTTGTGAACAAGGGTTTATTATTTGGATGGAATAAAAGGACCAATAAAAAGAAAAAATAAAGCGAAAGAAGTAAATAAATCGGGATCTCTCCGACTCATCATCGAATAGCAGATGACCGAAGGATAACTAATTTGTTCTTTGTTGAACCTAAAGCTCTAATACCATTGATGACGTACCCTCCGCCCTGCTAACAAGCGTTATCGTCACTCTGGTACTTAGCTTACCATTTGTACAAAGGGTAATGACGTACCCTCCTAAAGGATGAAGCCTACGCCTTCGTCCTACACATAATGGTGGCGTAAAGTCATTCATAATGGCTACCGCAAGGGAATCCGCCAACCTTCATCCAAAGCACTCATAGTGTCTAACCTCTGTCACGGTTTGGAGGGGCCTCCATCACTGTTCGAAGGGGCCCTCCATCACTGTTCGAAGGGGCCCTCCGTCACTGTTCGGAGCCTGGCCTCCGTCATGACCTGGTCTTACCTAGATCCTCTCTTTCTCCTTAGCCTTCCCACTAAACTAGGAAGAGTGGGGCACTAAGCCCTAGCGGTTACCACAAATCATGGGACACCCCCATGATCTCCTAAAATCATGGGACGCCCCCATGATCTCCTAAAAATGTGCAAGCACTCCTCCAAGCTATTTTCTTCCCCTATAAATAGTCTTGGACGAGTCACAAGTCTGGTATGTAATCTCTACAACTCCACTTTACTACGAATTTCACTAAACTTATCATACCAAATACTTATTCACACGCCGGAGGTGGTTCGCAGGGTCCCACCCCTGCGCAATCACTTAACGTAGTGTCTTCTATTTCTTATTTTCAGGTTATCTTGCACTCGGCATCACCACCATCACCCCTAATTCCGTTAATCACCATTGACGGCCTGGTATGTGCAACTTTTTGTACAATCAGTCATGTTAAATAGCAAAAAGATCTATATTGAATTGTGTTTGTGATTATAGAAGAAGTATTGCATATTAAATTACAGTAAACACATAGATTTGTGAACAAACAATATTAACCCTAAACTAAAGGACTATAAGTCTACAATTATGCTTGAGCTTGCAAACCTAGTCATCTAACAATTAAGACCGACTTCTGAATTATTTGTGATCATCTTCATTTGATAGTTTACAGATTTTCTTTATGACCACTTTTATTGGTTAACATGATAATTTTATTTTGGACAATCTTGTCAACTAATCGTAATCGCATTAATAGTTACACTTTTATTCGAGAGCAAGGTATGATTGCGTCACACAAATTCCATTCATACATGCCAATGTTTCGGCTTGAGGCCAACCTCCACCACCGCCCTTACCCTTTTTGTTGAGGGTGGATTCTTCTCATCACCACCCCCCCCCACCAAAGTCAATGATTTGGCTTGTGTAATTAGAGAAAATGTTTTTTGGTGTGTGATTAAGAGAATCGAAAAAAGAAAATAATTAAGTGTCATGACGTGATGCATAATTTTTTTTTGAACGGCAAATTTTATTAACTAGCAAGGAGCTAGAAAAAAAACATTACAAGGTAATTAAATGGGGATTTTTAAGCCAATCATCCCATGAAAATTTCCTATTACAACGACTATGACACCAATTGAAGGAATAAGACACAATATTATCGAAAATCATCGAGCGCCTAGGAGGATTGACGTCAAAAATGGTATGGTTCCTGAACTTCCAAATAGACCACCAAGCAACCCAAAAAACTCCTTCCAACATTTTTAACAATTTGGACGAAAGACGATTAGAAACAAGCCAGGAGATCCAATCTTGAAAAGACACCCAAGGTTGCCATTCCACATCCCACCATTTGCAACTAGAAGGCAAGCAATTTCGACGTGCTCGCCACGAAAAAATATTAATCTTAATGGGAACGAAGTTTGCCGAGTCCAGGGCTTGTGATCCAAGTGGAGGCATTAAAGTTATTGAAGGGCTAAGTGCTAGGGGCAATCATGGCTCGTGTGTCTGTGGGATGGCTCGCCAATGTAAGAGTAGTCGTTCTGGTGTTGGCACAAATGGTGCGCACACCTTGTGGCCCTGTGGAGACTAGGAAGGTCTGACCCAACCTTCTAGTTCAGGGGAATTCGTATGCCATGTATTGGCTAGGTGATAGGCTATGTGATGACGTGATGCATAAATGGCTTTTAAGCCGCATAATCTGGTGCTCTTATTGCCAACACTATTGATTAATAAAAGTATGATAAGATTTTTTAGTTTTTGTGTCATATTTAGAATCGATCAACTCTCATAGACAAAGTAACATAATTATGACAAACTATAAATATTTACAACAATCAACTTCATATAGGGGTTAGTCCTCACATGGGTTTTGTTCAATCATACAAATTTCCAAATCAATCATGGTTTTTTCCTAAACAATTCAAGCATGTCTCCTTCCATCGACTTTCAATGCCCTATCCCAAAGACAATGGGGAACCTCTTTCTAGTAGGTCAATATCTCTACATCATTACAAAATAATAATTCTAGGAAGTATAATAATTTCAACTTTAAATTGTTTTAAATAGTTGTTGCATCTTTTAAAGATTCATCGTAAGATGTTGGTAAAATTATTTTAAAATGTTTCTCATCAATAGTTGCAAGATGTTGGTAATATTAAGATCTATTAGATATTAAAACGTAAATTAACGGATTAAAACTGATGAAAAGGATAAAGACAAGTAACTGTTAAGCACATATCAAATATTTGGGCATGTCAAGTAGACTCGTTATTTGTTCAAAAAAAGTAGACTCGTTATTCTTTGGTAAGTGAAAATAAAAATAAAAATATATAAATAAATAATAAATAATAATAATAATAATAATAATAATAATAATAATAATAATAATAATAACAATAATAATTAAAAAAAAATCGACTGAAACTAAAAACCGGATGATTTGGTTTTTACCTTGTGAAGAACTGAAATTTTGGTTTGGTTTAGGCTTTTTTCAAAAACCGAACTGTACTGATTTAATTTTAAAAAAATATATAGTATCTAATATAATAAAAATAAATAACTAGATAAATCGAATTTGCAATTCATTCATTTTGTGAGTGGATTTAAAATATATTTGCCATAACGTTTATGTGCAAACTTGGCATGTATATCTTTTTATACGTGTTTCACTTGCATGTGTGTGTCTTATTTATATGTGTACATGTGTAAATTTGGGATAATATTCTTAGGCTTAGATTGACAAGAAAAATAAAGAATAACCAATTGTATACGTAAAACCTATTTGTTGGCATAAATTGGTCACACCCAAACAATGTTTAAAAAGCGCGCCTAAGGCACGCCTACTCCCTAAATCCCACGAGGCTCTAGCCTTTGGGATTTTTTTCAGATCGAGGCTCACGACATGCATGAATCCCATAAAAATCTTAGCAGCTTAGGGATTTTTGCACTTTTGCGCCTTGGGGATTTTTGCGCCTAGAAGATGTAACGGGGTTTTGGCCTTTTTTTTTTTTTCTTAATAGTAAGATACATTTTGGGCTTACATGTTATATACATTGGGCCCTTTAAGTTATAAAGTATCTAATAACCATAATAGTTTAGAAAATAACTAAAATACACAATCAACAAAGAAATATATAATTTTTGTAATCTAATGTCTAAGAATAGTAGCTTATTAACATAAACAAATGTTGTTTCTTTAATGTTAAGTGTTACCAAACAACTATAGATTTTTTGCTGTTGATAGTTGATAGAGGTACATGGTAATTTGTTAAAATTTATAAGTCATAAACTCGTATATTGTAATGTATATTCAGGGATTTAGGGTAGTTCATGGATTCTGATATGTTACTTGCTTGATATTTTGAGTTTAAATGCAAGCTTTGTTAGATGTAATAACTATTAAGTGGCATTATGCATTGAATATTGATATTTTTGTGTTATTTAAGCTGCATAAGTTGTCACATACGTTATAAAAAAACCTAAATGTATAGTGCGCCTCATATTTATGAATCTCGCGCCTTGGTTTACGCCTGACTCGAGGCTCTTTGACCCCTTTTGCGCCTTAGTGCGCCTTGAGCCTTTCAGAACATTGCACCCAAATATCAACAGTTAAAAACTAAAATAACCTAAAAATCAAACCGAAACCGATAAAAAAACCGAGAAAAGCTGGACGATTTTGGTTTGGATTTAAAAAAACCAAATATTTCAGTTCAATTTAGGTTTGAAAAAAAAACAAAAAACGAAGGAAAAAAAAACGCAGACCGAACTATATTCACCCCTACTTTTCAGCATGCTTAGTTTGTGATTGTCTTAGGCTGATAGTAATGGTGATCACAGGCGATTGCGGTTATCACTGTCAACTTAGCGTCAACTCAGCATCAACTTAGTTTTTTCTCTCTAAAACCTACTGGATGACCAAGTTAGTTTAATAAGGTGATCGGGATCATTATAAAAAACATAACTTACAAAAACAATTTGATAAATAACACCCACACACAACACTCACAAACAACTCGATCACTTAGGCGATCAAGCCTTCATTTTTTGGGTGAGAGGCGCGTTCGACGGAGCATGCGTAAGGGGGAGGGACAGGGCTCGTGGCTCAGCCTACCTGCGGGTCGACCCTCTATTATGGGAGATCTAATTAAGGAATACAGGATTTCCATACAAATAAGGGGAAAAAAAAAGATCAACAGATGTTTACAAAACTTGAATAAGCTTTAGTTGAATTTCAGCTGGTTCAATCTAATTTCAATTACTTATTATTTCAAGAGTTATTTTATCTTTCGATATGTTTGACTCGTTAATAATAAGTAAAAATTCAATCAACTCTTTTTATATGAATAGAATGAAGTTGCAAACTTTGACTTTGATCGACCAATTATTTCGGTTGATATCGAACAAGAAAGAATTACGAGTTTAATCACCAATTTGAATCTTTATTAAATGATATTTAGTTATTCACTGTTTAGATCATCTAAGTCTAACCTTGTATTTTATAAAGAAAGACGGTCAACTCTAAGCATAAAAATTCAAGTAAAACATATGAAAAAAGCTACAAATATCAGATGTTATAGGAAAATAAACTAAGAATTAAAGCATATAAAATATCAGAGCGATTCATAAGATTAACGCGTATACGTACTCACATATGTATAACCTTTTAAATAGCTACTGTATTAAAATTACACCATGCACGAGATATTTAGCATCACACTATTATCAAATAATTATGTATTAACCTAAAGAAATTGCATAATAAGTAGATTTAAACGATTACAAACTACGGAGTATATTTAAAAATATGTCACCGATGTAAATTGCATGTCGAGAAAATAATATTCATGCTCTCTTGGATTTAATCCAAATTACGTCACACACTTTGCATTGAAAATATAAAATTATTAGCAACTATCATACATGTGACATTGACATCTTAAGAGAAATGACAATCTCACAATCTTAAACACATGAAAAAGGTGATACGGATAATTTCCTAGAAAGATCAGAATTTTGTACGTAAACTCATTCAAATAAAAGGTATTATTAAACACAAAAAAATGAAGAAAGTAACTGAAAGTGAGAATTACATATAACAGGTGTGTAGTTTGCATGATAAAAAAAAAGTTTCGAGTATCTAGTGTACTGGGATCTTGTCACATGTATTCGTTTGCACATTTTTATTTCTAACTTTTCTTCGGAGGCTTTTACGTTTTTGTTTTAACATATAAAAGAGATATGAAACATTAAGAACATGAAACACATGCGACATGAAAACAATAGGAGCATCGATTGTCATGCCTAATCTTATGTGGCATCATTCTATTGGTGATACCGGATGGACCCACTTCGTCACTAACCAATAAAACACTTCCACATCACTTTAGGCATAAAATTAGGCACACATTTAGGCCCCCTCAATCATTTTCCAAACAATAGACACTTGGAATATTTTGCCTTCGAAGGTAAACAATGACACACAAAATCGATTTTAGAAAGATTTCTTCAAAACACAAACAAAATGAACAAGTACAGAATAAACCGAAAAATTAAACAAGTGTTAGGAAAAAAACAATTACAAGTTGCAAAGCACATGCATGTTTATGTTAGATGATGTAAAACACTAACCAATGGGCATCTGGTCTAGCGGTATGAAAGTTTTACCTTATAGGCAAGGCCTCAAGTTCGAGTCTTGTCTAGGGCGAAAGAGGCTTCCTCCCGCGTGCGTAAAAGGAATGGTGCCATTGCCTTCTGGCTGGACCCAACCTTGTTCTGTGCGATCGCTACGCCTTCTAGGCTAGAGGCCATTTAGCCACAATTGCCGTCCCAAAAAAAATGATGTAAAACACCGTGTGACATAATATTTGTTCGGTAATTATTTGTTAAAATTATAATCTGTTTGGTAAACATAAAACTACAAGAACTAATTTGTAGTTTGGGCTATTTCTATCAAGGTTACAAAAAAGAAACAAGAAAAAGACGGGAGAAAACTTGTGATGAAAGGCTAATAATGCAGGAAGACAAGAGTGTAGTTATTATTCTGCATCCAAAATTTTCTCTAATCTCTCTAGACTTTCTCACAAATACTCAAGTTGTGTTTCTTTTTTTTTTTTCTACTAGAACCACTTAATCTATACTACATAAAATGCATGAAACACTCTCTTTCCAAAATTTTCAGATTTACAAGAAATAATGCATGGTTTACAACACTTTAATACACCTAATTTTCAGAATTACAACAAAGTAAGCACGTTGTACAACAAAAACAAGCATGGTGTCCTTTTAAGACCAAAATTCTATCAAACAACATTAATGCTATCAAATGGTAGTTATTAAAACACCCCCTATATAAAAAATACATATTATCAAGCATTGTTTACAACTATTTAAATCACAAAGATAACTAAAAAAGTACTATCCAACACATATAATTAATACACCATTTAATTTATCCTCTCACTAAAATACACAACCATTTTACCGCAATGTACAATCAAATTAAGCTTCCAAAATATTAACCTTCCAAAACATAAATCTAAAATCCAGTAGTCAAAATTGAGAGAAAAAAAAAAAAAAAAAAAAAAAAAAAAAAAAAAAAAAAAAAAAGTGAAACGAGATTTATTCTAAATGATTCAGCAGTAAAAAATCTCTACAACTAAAGTCAACAATAATCTTACAAATCCAAAATTCATAACAGACAATCAACATCCTACGTACTGTTCACATACACCCTTAAGCCATGAAATGAAAATAAAGAAAGAACCACGGTCAACACAACACAATAACTACTCCTTATCAAACAACCGAGACTTGGAAATTACAAATAAAAAAACAATCTCAGTCTTCTCTTTAATACTCATAAATTTGTTTGTTAAAACAAGAGTATAAGAGTAAACCATCATAGATCTTGAAAGTAATAAGAGGGCAACAAACAAACAGCCTACCCAAGACCTCTTTAATGAGATCTTGACGAATATAGTGTGCTTCAGTTACGGTTGAAATAAAGAAGGTTTATGCTGAGTTTCTCATAAAGAGATGGAAGAATGTTATTATGATGCTGCGTTTTTTATATGTAGGAAGACGAGCTATTTAGGTGTGTGACTGCCATGGAGATATAAGGGTGGATTTATTTGATGTGTTGTGTTCGTTTGTTAAGGAGTTATAAGGTTGGAAAGATTGAATATGCGTATTACTTTTTAGAAGGAGATATTTGGTGACTACAAGTTTTTTTTAGATGGAGAGAAGGTTGGATGGAGACATTGAATATGCGATGTGTGTTTACGTTTCCATAATGAAGAACTTATTCTAAAGGGTGTAGGGTTTGTTGTAGATTTGGTTTGGACATTAGATAATAATTATGGGCTTGCTGGATCTTTTAAAGTTGGGTTGCGAATTTTTAGTTAGTGTGGGCTAAATCTGAAAATTTTGTTAAATTAATTGTGAGGTTGGGCTTATTTAACTATCTTCACAATATTACCGTGTATCGTTTTTATATTTAAAAGTATCGCATGTGCACCCTACAATTTTTGTATGAAATAGTTTTTATTTTTATTTTTTTATTTTTATTTTTTTTTACTTAAAATTTCGCTGTTTGTAAAATTATTGTCACAAAACGCATATAGCTATAAAATGTTGCTCGCCAAAATTTTAATTTCAGAGTATCCGCCGCCGCATCGCGCGGGTACCCTGCTAGTACATTTTAATGAGCTATAAATTTGAATCATTAAGAGCTTTTGATAATCAATGGTGTTTGTTTTTTTTCCCTTTGTTTAGAAGCTTTAAGATGTTTAAACCTCTTGCCCAACAAGACATGGAAAGGGATCTTGTTGCCTCTTAATGGTCTATAACCTAGTTTTTATATTTTAATCATGCAAACGTTTGCAAAAGAACAAACAACATTACTTGATTAAAACTCAGAGTATTTTCGCCGCAAATTCAGATTCAGATGTGCGAATCAAATTCAAACTCATATCCTCTTAATAAAAAAACAACACCTCACATATTCATTATTGATTGTTTTATAATAGAACTATTATCATTTAGGTAATAGAGATACACTAGATTAGTTGTGGTATCTTTTGTGGTTGATTCAGTTTTTTGATTAAGATCAGTTGTTGTTTTGTTGAATTGAGATTCAATTAAAAAAAATGTTTTGTGTGTGTTTAAATCAAGTTTTTCTACATGGTATCAGAGTAGATTTGATCAATCTTGCTCTGATTTTTTTTTTTTTTAGATTTATGGTTTCATAAAATTTGGGGGGTTTTGATTTGTCAAAGATTCTTTACCAAAATACTTGTTCATTTATTTAAATCTATTAATCGTTTTACTAAAATACATGATTGTTTACTCAAGTACCTTACTTGCTTTACCTAAATATTTGTTCGTTTATTTGAACACATTACTCGTTTACTCATTACATACTCAGTTACTTAAACATTTACATATTACCTAAGTTAGCACATTACCCATAAGATCTCCATTTATCATAAACCGTTAGTTATTTGTAAGCGCGAATGTTGTGAATAGATATATTGGGTTGACACCCCCGTCCGAGTTGGTCGCACCAACTTGGTAAACGAACGCTTATCATTTGGAACACATTGGATGTTTGGCTAGACACCAAGATGGGCAATTATATATTTTGTGCTTGATTGCATGCATTTCATGTCGAGCTTCGGGGTCATGAGCTTATGGCAATAGTATTTTTTTATGACATTGTATTTGTTATAATGGTCATACAAACTGAAATCCCGTTGTCCGCACTCAACGTCACCGACATTATTGTTGATCTTTTAGCACGTATTTCTCAAGTACTTAGATGCGTTTACATAGTTTACAACTGGCGCATCTAGAGTCACAATTTTGCGGTCTCATCATTTCGAAGATTTTCTGTATTACTTTTATACGTCTGGTGTCGATTACTTAAAACATTGTCTTGTTAAAACTTTATTAATGAGATCAAATGTGTATTTTCAAATGACTCGTGTAGAGGTCGTTTAATATAACTTGTAACTTTGTTTCCATGAAAGTCACGCCCTGTTACCATTCTGTTACGATATTTTTAGGGTGTGACACCCTAGTTACTAGCAATTTTCGTAAAAGCAATAGGTGTCCAAGCAATAAGAGGTAAGCCTTCCAATGAAAGCCATACCATTCGTTCGTCTACAGTGAATGAATCTAAAATTAGTATCAGTTGAGTAAAGTACCAATTCATTTCTGGATTTTGCTTGAAGTGCATAAAAGAATCAAAAGAGGCAAATTCCAACCAAATCCATAAACTTCCGACATAACGACATTTGTAATTTTCAAATCCTTATTTTCTTAATACCTTTTTAATGTTGATAATGATATGAGTATCTCTTACCTTTGCCAACATGATTTTTGGATTTTTTTTGTAATGGTCTGCAAATCAGATTTGTTAAGAACCACATTTTTCATATATTGCATTTACACGGATCTCCGAACTCAGTTTTAATTGGCCTTTCAAAACTGAAGATTATGAATTTTCCTTATGCGCATGTGCATTGAGGTGAGGCTCTTGTGAGTTGTAGGTTTGTTATTTGAGAAAGGTGTTTTTTCTGAACATTTGGTCGTTCAAATCTTACCAACAATGCAAACAAATGATGGTTACCAATCCAAATCTTATTAAAATCCTCAATCAAGATATTTGAATTACGAATTTTAAGAAAACGAACAAAAGCAAATCCAAGTCCAATCTTTGAATGATTACATGCGATATAAACATCAGCAACCAATCCGTGACTATCACATAGCTGCCAAAGATCACTTGATCCCATTGTGTTTGGGAAATTCGATACGTAAACGGTGGTTGATATGTCGTGTAGACTCTTTTTCGTTTGGTTTTGGTGCCCTTCTGGCTGCGGCGCCATGAGGGTTGTTGATCGCCATTAGGGTTTACTTTTGTTTGGTACGCACATAAAAATAAAAAAAAACAAGAAATATTTTATGATGTATATATTAATAACAATAACAATAAATTAATAATTGTATATGTATTAAGGAAAGAATAAAAAATTGTTTAAACTTATAATCAATGTATATTTCTTTTCGTATTTTAAGTGTGTCGTATAGTCACTTTCCCTGAAAGAAACTACTTCTTTTAATAACAATCGATTTAAGATTATATATTTCTAATTTGTAAGAAAGAAAGATTTCCTTTAGAAAAAGTGAGTAGTGATTTTATGAGACATTTGACAGAGCAAAAAAGAAAAGGGACATATCGTGATTTGAAAAAAAAGTACAGGGAGAAAAGAGAAAATGCTCAGACAAAATAATCCACTTTAACCCCTTCGAAAGCTATCTCTGCTTGGTTTTTACTTTTTAACGAACTCAACAGCTAATACTAGTTTCTTTCTCCAATATATAAAAGTCTAGATTCAAATTACAACGGAGTAATGCATTTCGGAGCTTGTACCCTGTTAATTAAAAAATATACACTTTGATAGATATTATTCTTGCAAAATTTTATGGGAAACTACAGCTCAAATGCCATCAATCAATGTAAATATTTCTATCTTTCGGGGTAAGTGTATTATCGAAAGGAAATGATTAGCACACTCTTATCACACTCAACTGTACAAGCTATTAAAGCAGGATATACGTAAAATACAACTGTATAATGCATTGAGTAGAGTGTGTCAATATTTTTTAGAGTGTGCAAATCACTTCCCATTATCAAATGCCATCAATGTAAATATAACTTTCGGGGTAACTGTATTAACTATGGAGCAAGTTATTTGGACCGCCCCATAGGGAGGGTTTTCAATCATTACACGNGGTACGCACATAAAAATAAAAAAAAACAAGAAATATTTTATGATGTATATATTAATAACAATAACAATAAATTAATAATTGTATATGTATTAAGGAAAGAATAAAAAATTGTTTAAACTTATAATCAATGTATATTTCTTTTCGTATTTTAAGTGTGTCGTATAGTCACTTTCCCTGAAAGAAACTACTTCTTTTAATAACAATCGATTTAAGATTATATATTTCTAATTTGTAAGAAAGAAAGATTTCCTTTAGAAAAAGTGAGTAGTGATTTTATGAGACATTTGACAGAGCAAAAAAGAAAAGGGACATATCGTGATTTGAAAAAAAAGTACAGGGAGAAAAGAGAAAATGCTCAGACAAAATAATCCACTTTAACCCCTTCGAAAGCTATCTCTGCTTGGTTTTTACTTTTTAACGAACTCAACAGCTAATACTAGTTTCTTTCTCCAATATATAAAAGTCTAGATTCAAATTACAACGGAGTAATGCATTTCGGAGCTTGTACCCTGTTAATTAAAAAATATACACTTTGATAGATATTATTCTTGCAAAATTTTATGGGAAACTACAGCTCAAATGCCATCAATCAATGTAAATATTTCTATCTTTCGGGGTAAGTGTATTATCGAAAGGAAATGATTAGCACACTCTTATCACACTCAACTGTACAAGCTATTAAAGCAGGATATACGTAAAATACAACTGTATAATGCATTGAGTAGAGTGTGTCAATATTTTTTAGAGTGTGCAAATCACTTCCCATTATCAAATGCCATCAATGTAAATATAACTTTCGGGGTAACTGTATTAACTATGGAGCAAGTTATTTGGACCGCCCCATAGGGAGGGTTTTCAATCATTACACGCATCGCCCGGTTGTACGGTATGCAACGCGGGTTTACGGTTGTACGGTATGCATTGCATTTTGTTATTAACCAGTACACTTGTTTGATGGTATGTTTCATGGTATGCTAAATAGTGATTTAACGCTGACAAAGGTTTGATAGATTTGATGACAATTACCTCTAGTTTAACCGGCCTATTTAAGAACTATAATAGTGATAGGTGCAACGCAAAAAAAAAAAAAAAAAAAAAAAAAAAAAAAAAAAAAAAAAAAAAAAAAAAAAAAAAAAAAAAAANTAACACTTAAGAAATTAGCGATACATATTCGTCGTCCACATTTTACACGAACTCGCGAATGCTATATATTTGAGCTAGTAAATAAAAATGGATTTTTCTAACTTGTGCCCTATGGTCACAAGTTAAGCACACTAAAAAATACCGGAACTCGCAAAAAATGACACAGAGATTCACAGAAAAGTATAGTTTATGTGAATCCCCGTGTCCTTTTCTGTACGTCCCGTTGTCCTTTTAATGTGCTTAACTTGTGGCTCTAGGGCACAAGTTAGACAAACCCAATAAAAATAATACGGTCAATACATGTTTGTGTACGTCTGTTTGAACTACGAAATGACGACAAAGACCCTACATGAATAAACAATTGGAGTGAAAGCCTGCCATGACTGTGTGAGCTTTATGTAAATACAAAAGGGCCCCCGTTAAATCATTAAAATACACAGTGTACTTTTGGTGTATTCTTTTTTTTCTCTTCTTCTCTTTTTTCCTCCCTCTTTTAACTTTTAACTGTCTCAAAACCTTTATATAGAAAAAGTGATTAATAACAAAATGCAAAAGTTAAATGGAATACTATGACGAAATTTTCAATTCCAAAATGTGTATATATTTGCCCATGAAAACAACTATTTTTCTTGGTATTCTGGTTAAATGTTTAATCAAGTAACAATTCATGTTAGAATATGTGTAACGGTAAGAGCACTTACATCCGTAACCCGGGTTAAAACTTACCACAGTGCCACGTCAGCGCCACATCAGCTTTAACACTTTCACTTTAAACTAAAAAAAACACCCTCATTCATAACTCAGCTTTAACTCAACTATTTTCAAATTCAACCCCTAAACTAAAACTAACAATTCATTTAATAAACCACGTAACATTAAAACTTAAACATTACAATACGAAATATAAAAAAACTTAAAATAACAATAACGATTAAGAAAAAAAACCGAAACATAGGAAATTAAACGAAACGAATTACAACTAATTATTCATCGTCTTCGGAATATTGTTCTTCATGTTGTTGTTGGCGTTGAAGACGTTTCTGCCAACATACTCCATAAGGTCTCGTTGGAGCTGAGAATGCATTTCTGAGTCGCGCATTTCCCTTGACTTTCGTTCCTGGGTATCATATCTGTCGATCCATGTTTGTCGCCTCAAATGTGGTACCGGATCCACAAACAGTTCACCATAGTCACGGAGCGCAAACTTTTGATCTTTCAATATCATGTTATGCAAAATAATGCATGTATACATGATTCGTTGTATCTTGATAATTTCATAAGCTCGTGCCGGTTATTGTAGTATACCCCACCGTCCTTAGAGCACACCAAAAGCACGTTCGACATCCTTTCGTGTACTTTCTTGCTTCCTTTTGAAATAACTATGTTTCTCGTCAGTCGTTGCCGTAAAGGATTTGACGAAAGTTGCCCACTGTGGGTAAATTCCGTCAGCCAAGTAATACCTCTGTTCATACGTTCTTCCATTTACCATATAGGGTGCCCTTGGGGATTCGTCTTTTAGCAAGTCGTCGAACAAATTAGAGTTATTCAAAACATTAATATCATTATTTGCACCTCCTATACCAAAAATGTATGCCAAATCCACAAATCTTGTGAAGCAACAACTTCAAGCATTAACGTTGGGTATCTTTTATCACCCCTACCAAATTGCCCCTGCCAAGCCACCGGACAATTTTTCCACGCCCAATGCATACAATCAATGCTACCAAGCATTCCCGGAAAACCATGTTCCCGTTCATGCTTTAGGTAAATACTTTGAATGTCCGCCCATGTTGGTTTTCTTAAAAACTCAGGCATAAACAAATCCATAACACACATGTTAAAATTATCAAGAGATAAACACATAGTACTCGAACCCATTTGCAAATACTCATCAAACGCATCGGGTGCGTTGCCGTATGCCAATTGGCGTATGGCAGCTGTACACTTCATAAGAGCACTAATACTCCCTCGACCAGTATAATCAAGCCCTGACTTAAAGTATTGAAAGTGATCTGGAATAAAATCGGATTCATAAGATTCAATACCTTTGACTATTTTTAGAAATCGTTTTTGGCGCATGCGAAACCTTCTACGAAAATTACGGGGCGTATACTTACAACCCTGAATGAAATATTCGTTTAGCAAACGTTCTTCAGCAATTTCGCGTTCACGAAATATGAGGGTACGAGGCACCTGAAACTGAGGATGAGCTTCTTCTTGTTCTAAGCGTTGGTGGTACTCCATCGCAGCAATCATAAACTCTATATCTTCTTGGCCATCTATGTCTGACCAAGTCTCANTTTAGTTGGTATTTATAGTGGTGGGTATAACATTATTATTATTATTATTATTATTATTATTATTATTATTATTATTATTATTATTATTATTATTATTATTATTATTATTATTTAAGTTTGAAATATAGCCGTTTGGTATTAAAGTGGAGGGGGTGGAATTGATTTTTTTTTTCCTTTTAACCAACGGATAGAAAACAAGCCGTTGAGGGGCTAGTTGTGTGCATTTTTTTTTTTTTTTTTTTTTTAACACGTTCTCCCCTTTAACGTTGCGTTAGTCCCTTCACGTAGCTCGTTAACGCACGATTAACGCTCGATGGTGCAACGGTTCACTCCACCTTAACGCGCGTTAAGGACAATTTAACGCTACAATGGCGTTACTGATGAAAGTGCTCTAAGTGAGCATTTCGTGATGGTTTACATCGTAACTGTTGTTGATCATGGTCACCGTTGCATCTTGCTAACCACGAGCAAACTAATGTACTTTTGTTTCTAGGGGTTTGAGTGATATTATGTGATAAAAGTGATGAAATCTTGGTAAAAATGTAAACGAGTACGTAACCGTAATAACCGTTGTAGATCTTTAAGAAGTTGTCACTTATAAAATATTTCGTATGAATACAACATTTATTTATCTAAAAAAAAAAATAAAAATAAAAAAAAAATAAAAAAAAATAACAGCATTTATTTTAGAACAACAATCTATGGCATGATTAGCTACTACCGTTACATTACTATTACCATTACCACTGTATACATTTATCAACATTGTATTACTATTCAGTATTCACTACAAAATAGCAACCCTGTTCCTCAATACAAACTCTGTTTCGTTAAACAATTATCAAATTTGCCCTCTTTATTATTAGTTTATAACACTTGCATTAATATATCAAATTTATTAAGAACTCTTGTCCATAATTTATTTTTTGGTCGAAATACATATTTACTTACTTAAGGTTTATAACACTTGGAACCCTTCGTAAAAGATTAATTGAAAATGCTTAGAAGATTAATTGAAAAGGCTAAAAACTAGCCTAATTTACGTAATTACGGAAAATGAATATAATCCTTAGAAGCACGACTTTTATTAATCTTGTTTATGACATATTTAAATTTTCATAACGTGAACAAAAAATATCTATCATTGAAATAAGTTACTCGTATTTACTTGGGGTAAAAGTCCCATCTAAATTAGGGTTCCAAATTCACCTCAAATTAAACCTATTCAATCAAATCCAAGCTGACTTTTTCTCCCAAAAGCAGGTATGTCTTCCTCTTCCCCAAAATCCACCAATTAAATTAGGGTTCCAAATTCACCTCAAATTAAACCTATTCAATCAAATAATCACTTCAATTTCACTTAGTATATCACACTCCAAATCAAATCCCCAATTTTCAAATCCAATTTTCATCAATTTTCGGCAAGTTTTCAATCAAATCCTGGATTGGGACATTCAAGATGGGAAGATTATCACACAACACCGATGCTAACGGATGGACCTGGACTTTTCGGAAAAACAATAACAATACCACTAAGCCCATCGGTAATCCATTTCAAAGAACAAAGGAGGATGATGTGTTGCGGATTTCTACTTCTATTTTCGTGACGAATTTCCCAGACAAGGTTTCTGCTAAAGATCTATGGAATGCCTGTAAGCAATATGGGCAGGTGGTGGATTCGTTTATCTCGAATAGGATATCAAAGATGGGGAAAAGATTTGGTTTCGTGAGATTTATCAAAGTGTTTGATGTAGAGCGATTGGTAGGTAACTTATGTACGGTGTGGATTGGTAATTATCGTTTGCATGCAAATCTTGCTAGGTTTATCAGGCCTGGTGTGAAAAAGAACTCTGATAATGGACCTAGCGAGAAAAAGGATTCCTCTGAAGGTGTTAAGAAGGATAACGGAGTGAAGGAGAAGAGTAATTCGTATGCTCATATTGTTAAAGGGAGAAGTTCTGAGCATTATGAGAAAGAAGATAATTCGGCGTTAGTGCTTGATGATTTGTGTGTCAATCAACAGGAGTTTTCTTGTTGTGTAAATGGGAAGGTCAAGGAGTTTGGGTCCCTAGTGAATTTGAAGATGGCATTGCGGAATGATGGTTTTAGTGACATTGAGTTACGATATTTGGGGGGCTTATGGGTGATGATAGTTTTTACGTCGGTGGAATCNCGTGCATCCTGGTCGGATAAATTGGATGATGCATTATGGGCCTTCCGTACAGCTTACAAAACACCCATTGGGTGTACGCCTTACAAGCTTGTGTATGGAAAGGCATGTCATCTTCCGATCGAACTAGAGCACAAAGCCTATTGGGCCTTGAAGCATGCAAACTTTGACCTAAAAACTGCGGGAGATCACCGTAAAGTTCAAATGAATGAATTAAATGAACTACGTGATCAAGCATACGAGAACTCTTTGATCTATAAAGAAAAGACAAAGAAGATTCATGACTCTAAAATCAAAAACCGCGTTTTTAACGTTGGTGATCGAGTCCTTCTTTTCAATTCAAGATTGAAAATCTTCTCGGGAAAACTCAAATCCCGTTGGTCTGGACCATTCACTATTACAAAGGTTTATCCATATGGAACCGTTGAGCTATCTCAAAATAACGGTCCTAATTTTAAAGTGAATGGCCATCGGTTAAAGCACTATTTTGGAGAGGACATACCACTCATGGTTGTCCCGGATCTTCAAACATTCCCCATGAACCAATGAATGCGGGGATCGAGTCAAGCTAATGACTCGAGAAACAAAAATGTTAGCATTAACATGGGTTTTCACCCATGTGTACCATCCTAGTGTGGGGGAGATGCCCCACATGTTGTTCAGGTTTCCACAAGGACAAATCAATACGGGGTCGAGTCAAGCTAGCGACTCGGGAATCAAAAACAGTAGCATAAGCATAGGTTTTCACCTATGTTGTACATATGTAAATATGTATATATTCAAAAAAAAATAATAATAAAAAAAAATAATAATAATAATAATAAAAAATCATCATCATCATCATCACTTTTAAAAATAGTGATAGCTTCTATTTAAGAAGCTTTATGAAAAATATGTTTGTAAATAAACCTAAATAAAGGTTATTAATATTTCCTTCTTACGTTCTAAGTGTCGGTTTAACACCCGGAACTTTGAATATTGAGGGCAATATTCATTTCTAAGTGTGGGGGGGGATTCTCACGAATTCAAACACATGTTCCATCAAGCACCCTCATTTGATCAAAATTTAAAGTTTTTTCATACTTAGAAATGCAATAAATGGTTATCAGTCCACCATGTCTAACCCACATAAGGACTGGCTAATCCAGGAGCAAACGGCTCTTGGTAAAGATATCTCAAATCCGTTGATGGCTTGCAATTTGCCCAAAATTGTATGGTACTCGACTCACCATATCCTAAAGTGAAGAGTTGGCTAGCCCGCAAGGTTATGGCTTGTGGTAAAGGCAGTGGAAAAACCATAATTGGTAATCAGCTCACCAAAGATAATATTCATAATTTATCTAAGAGTTGGCTAGTCCAGAAGCAAACGGCTTCTGGTAAAGACAAATCAAATCCGTTTACAGCTGGTGGTTTGCTCAAAATCACTTGGTTATCATTGTACCATGGTTCTTACTTGAACTGAAACATTTGGCTACTCCAGAAGTGATGGCTTTTGGTAAAGAGACAAAATCCATTAAAATTTTTCTCAAAAGATTGCTAGGGACTAGCAATAGTTTAGTGTGGGGGATTGATGAGTGTGCAAATACTCATCATTTCTGTCACATTTAGACTGCAAAAACATCTGAAAACACACAGAAATACCACAAAATACATAAAATATCTTTGAATTGTGTTTTTATGTGTTTCAGATACAAAAGGATTGAAAACTGATGAAAAACAGTCAAGTTTGCATAATTGGCAGTTTCAGTCCCTGAACTTTGATAAAATGGCAAAACTAGTCCCTGAAGGTTTTAAATGATCAAAAAGTCAACTTTAGTCCTTGGGAAGTCAAAAATGTTCACAAATGATCCCTGGATGAAAGTTTATACAAATTGGCAACTTTTACCCCTCAAGTTACAAAATTGGCAAAATTAGTCCCTGGGTATTCAAAACTTTGAATTTAACATAAAATACCCTTGTACTATTCATAATTGACAATTTGGAACCTTTTTGATAACTTTTGGGAAATTACAAGTTCAGTCCCTCAAAAATCCAAAATTTACACAAATGGTCCTTTAAGTTAAAAAATGAAAAAATACAACTTTGGTCCTTGTGTTATGATTTAATGGCAAGATTGGTCCCTGAAAGAAGTTTGGAAAAGTTACAAAGTCAGCCCCTCAAAGTTTCAGAAATTGGCAGCTTTGGTCCCTATACTTTACCAAAATTACAAACCAAACCTAACACCTTATACTAAATAAAACCCAAAAACAATCCAACCCATCTAAACCCATAAAAATAAACCCAACCCTTAACCCTTATAAACCCCAGGCCCAAAACTCCAAGCCCAAAACAACCCCATTTATATAAAACGGGGTTTGACCCCGTTGACCCCTCCCTTCCCACCTTTCCTGCTCACCTCTCTCACCCCAGCCTGCAAACCAGAAACCATGGTGGTTTCACCACCTCATTTTCACCACCTGTCTCATCCACCTGTCTCCCCAGCTCACCCCCTACACCTACACCCCAACCCATAAGGCATTTAATGCCATTCCCACCATTTTCCCTTACAAACCATAACCAAAACTCTGTTTTCTTCCATAAACCCCAACTTGACCATTAAACCTCACTTTACTGTCTCCTCCACCTCACACAACATCCCAAGGTTCTTTAATTGTTCTCAAACCACCCCAACTGTTCAAATAGTGTTTTGGCGCCAAAAATTCCACATGGACGATTATGATGAATTTCAAGAATTCAATGGACAAGATGTGTTGGGAAAGTATCAGAGGTCGACAAGGAACCTAAAATATCCATATATATCAAGAAAGAAGCAAGAGGAGGAGTTATCTAGTGTAATTTTAGTCTCTAAATTTCGTACTCAGTTAATCTTAAATTTCAGTGTAATCCAAAGCTTTCAAGTACTTTGATAAGTGTTTTTAGTGTATAATAAACTTATTTCCACTTTCAATTTCAGTGTTAATTATCAATTTCAGTTTATGCTAAATTCTTGTTCAAATCTCATGTTTAATGAATGTTGTTTAAAGTTGTTGTTACTGGACTCATAGGCTCATGTAAGCTCCATATAAAGCTTTTATAAGCTTTTAGAAACATAAAAATCAGTGTGCATCACCAAACTCAAAAATACAAATAAATCAAGAAAATTAGTGAGAAAAATAAAATTCAGTAAAGATGAAACAAGAAGGCTGGAGCATTGTTAATTATGGATGGCAATGGTATTAGTAACCTTGTGGAAGGTTTATAGGTGGTCATTGGTTCTTGGTACTCAGTTTTGTGCTTGGTGCTCATTTGTAAGCTTAAATCTCAATTTTCCATTTCACTCTCTTTGTTGTTTGATCTTAATAATTTCTGTGTTTCTATGCTTATTTAGTGTTATATAATCATAATCTAGCCTAATATAGATAACTTGTTCATGGTTTTTCTTAGTTGTTAAATCTTTCATATAAACAGTCAATTTAGTATAATCTTTGTTCCTTTGTTTCTTGTTGTTATTACTGTTATTCTTGGTTAATTAGGTAGTAAATGATGATGTTATAGAATCTGAAAACAGATTAGAGGCCTATTTCATTTATTTGATTTAGAATTCACCAAATTTAGTTTATAAAGGGTTGTTTGGATTAGTTGTGTACACTGTATTAGAGGTCTTAAGTACCCTTGTTCTTGTTTGATGTAGGGTATTCAGGTGCTAGATAACTTAGTTCAACAATAAAACCTAGTACTACTTTGATTAAAAGTCAAAAACTTACTTGATCTCATCTTGTGAGTTAACTGTGTGAATTTTCAATGTCATAATCATATTAATCAGTGTAATAATTGTTTATATAGCTTAATCTACTCTTATTTTAGCTTAATATTGCATAATCAACCATTAGATTCAGTTTAAATCTCATAAAAGTCAACCTATTAGTAATAAGTTAAAAGTCAAAAGTTCATAGGAAAAGTTTTTGAATAAAGTTGCAGATTTCCTTGTGATCTTAATATTAAGATTTAGGAATTGTGCTTGTAAGGTATTGATATTTTGTTGCTAATCTACATTAGAGTATTTTTATTTATTTTTTTTATTAAGCCAAACTGCTTATTTGTTTCTTTCTTTTTAGCTGTTTTTCATAAGCATGCCCTGTGCACAGACTTAAGCTAAATTTCACAAGCTTGTGCAATCTTTGTTATTTAGCTTTAAAGTGTATACTTTGCTGTTTTGAGAAGCTTACCTAGCTAGCTTGATGTGTGCATCTTTGTTTTTTCACTATTTGCTTATTATACCTACTTATCATGTTGATTTATTTTGCTCAAAACAACCCCCTACACTGAGTTATCAGTGTAGGTGTAGCTTTTTGACAAGCTCATCATAAGCTATTCTTTGAGTTTCAGTTTGTGAATCTTGGTTCTATGTGAAGCTTAACAAGCCAATTTCATGTCCTAATCATATTTTAGCTTTTTCAAGCTTATTTTGTAGGGCTGCAAACAGCTTCTTTATTGTCCCATTTCCTGTGCACATTGGGCATTTCAGTGTTCAAAGCTTTTTCATAAGCTCATTGTGAACTATTCAGTGGGCTTATTGACCTCATTCTTGGCTTATTTTGTAGACCACCATTCCATCTATAGGGTTCAACCTAAAAATTGGACTCCTGAACCCCCTAGTGATCTCCACAGTGGCCTGCAGTTGACTCTCTAGGCCAATCTTGGTCTGTCAAATAAGCCAAATGCTTATTTGTTGATTGTAGCTTATTGTGTGTATTTCCTTGGTTCCCCTGTGCTTATTCCTAGTTATTATCATTAGTATTTGGCTTATTTTAGTCTGTGGCTCAATATTGTAGTTTATTCAAGCTTATCCAAATCCTTAAAAGCTTTTTGCTTATTCTGTCTCACTTATAAGCTTGTTTCTGCTTATTTTTCTTATTTCCAAACTTTTTCCTTTTTAAAAATTGTTTATCTTTAGCTGTTAAGTGTTTTTGTAAAAAGAAAAACTAAAAAAAAAATAAAAATAGCAAAAAGGGGGTAGGCAGGCTCGAACCTGAGACCTCCCCCTTTGAGGGTGATAGAGTGGTACCTGTATGCCAGTTGCCCTAGGGTCTTTAATTGGTTATACATTGCAACCCTTTTTATTTAACACCCTTTTGTCCATTTCCCCTAATAAGCTGTCTTAGCTTATTGTACTGCTTATTCGTGGGATTTTTCCAAGTTTTATATTTTTGTATTTTTTCTGCACCTTTTCTATCTAACATATATTTTTTTCAGAATTTTTAGTTTTCATTTACTATTTATAAAAAATCAAAAACAGTTTAATAGTTTTAGGATAAATTAATAAATAAAATAGTTTTTATATTAAATAATTATCTAGGATAACTTTTTATAATTTTTCTAAGTTATATAAGTTATTTGTAATCTGTAAAAAATATATTTACATATTTCACTGTTCATTTGCTAGTTTTTGTAATTTCACTTAATTAAATAGTTAAATAGTTAATAATTAATAATTAATTAATAATAATTATATAAATAGTATAATAATTATATTTTTAGTTCTAAATTAAGTTTTATACATTTTTAGACTTTTCTAAGTTTTCATTTCATTTCCTAGATTATTTTCTTATTTTCTTTTTAATTTGTTAAATTAATAAATAGTTTAATAAATAGTTAATAATTAATATTAAATAAATAAATAGTTAAATAAATAATTTTCTTTTTCTAATAATTTTCTTAAGTCATTAGGTTTGTAAAAATACAATTTTCATATTCATAGCCTTTTTATTTCTTTAATTTCACTTTTTATTTCATACGTTGACGTTTATTTAAACGTAAACGTATACGTTTTTAATTTTAGTTTTCTCTTTTTATTTTATTTAATTTGCATTTAAGTCGCTGTAATTTACAGATTTTAACTGTAGTTAAAGTGATCGATTTTGTTTATACACACCCCTTTTCCATTCAACATTTTGATCTCGAATTCGTTCTACTCAGAATATCACATCTCTTGGGGACATAACGAACCCGGGGAAACATTGTACTCTCCAGGATTTCATTGCATTGTGCTCTAGACTTTCAGGGATTCTTTATTACAGTTATCCATTCACAAGTGGGTAGCTTGCGTGATAAACCTGTTGGTTCTGAGCCGATCAAATTTTGGCATTGGGGCTGTAGTTTGTGTTTGTTAGTGTTAGAGATGATGACGAAGAAACCTTTGTTCAATAATAATGATATTGTTATATTCCGCTGTGCATCTTGCTTAATCATTATTATTGTTTAATCCCTAGATGAGGTCTAACAAACCTCGAGCTAAAACGATCTTAACACAATCATCAGTGGGATGATTTGTATAGCCACACAGTTCACATCTTTTCATGGGCCTGTTTGACGGTTTTTGTTTGGTGGAGCTTGAGGAAGCTGAAGCTGGTTCCTTATCTTTTAACTTTGTTTTTTCAGTTGATTCCAGCTTTTCACTCAGTTTCCTGACAAGTTCAGCCAACTGATCATATTTTGAATCAGTGCTGTCAGGTTTGACCTCAGTGGAGGTAGGTGGTGTTGAGGCTTCAGTGGGAGCTGACACTGTTTTGTTTTGTTCAGAGTTGGGCCTTTTCAGGATCGTTGTACCTAAACCAGCTCTCTCCTTGGGAGAGTGTTGGGAGTAGAAAAGAGGTCCTATATCAGAACATGGTTCAGCTCCCTGAAGGACTTTCAGTGGTGGTAAAGGAGTTTGGGGTGCTGTTTCAGATTCATTGCTATCTTCAGCACAACTGGAGTCATCAGTGACTCCTAGTAACTCCTTAATGGCCTGACTTTCAGGCACTAAGATTTTTCCAGTGTCAAAGTTTGGCATGATGTCATCAGGGTTGAATCTTTCAATCCAATCCTTTGACTTAGGATTCATTTCCTTATCAAAGGATGTGCCAGCAGGCAGGAACTTCCTCTCACTGGGGGATTCAGTGAGATGGTCCTCTCCTATTACTTTCTTTTTGGTGCTGGGAATCAGACTGACTGTGTCATAGAGTCTGGGATTTTTCTTAGTCCAGCTCTCTATGACATCCTTTTCTTTCTTAAGTTCTTCTTGAAGAGCATGATTTTGTTTAACTAACTCAGTGTTTTGAATTTGTAGTGTGACATTTTCAAGTTTGGTTTGCTTTAATGCGAGAAGCTCTTCTCTACACTTACTTAGTTCAAAAACAAGTTTGTTATATTTTGACAATAGATTCAATCTTTGCTCTTCAACAAACTTAAGATCAACATTGATATAATTCAGGTAAGATTGCCAATCAAAATCATCATCCATAGAAAGTAAGATATTTACCTTCCTCATGGTGATGTTGACCCATTCACCATTTCTGGCATGACTTTTGCCCACAGCCAGTTTGTTATCATCTGTGAGTGCCATTAGTGCACTGACATGAACTTCTTCTTCATCTTCTGAGGATATTGATACCTCATCCCAGTCAAAAGTTTCAGCAACTAGCCTTTTGTTTTTAGCCTGTGAAGGTTTGGGGGCCTGAGGTGACTGAGGGGCTGAGGAAGCTGCCTCTAGAAGTGCAAGTTTGGCTTTGGCTTTTCTATGCTTAGATTCAAAATCCTTTTGAGAACTGTTCTCAGTTTTGTTTTGAAAGTATTGTGGGGACTGAAGCATTTTAGGTTGGAACTTAGGTCCTGAAGAGTTGTTTCCTGAAAATCTGTATGAGGGTTCTGAGGTTATTTTTGAGAAACATTCTTTTGCAAAATGACCCTTTTTGCCACATTTAAAACATTCAGTGTTTTCATTTGCTTTTGATTTTGAAAAAGTTTTGTTCCTACTGATAAAACGTTTTGAGTTTGCAAGGAGTGCCCTTTCTTGAAATTCAATTTGTAAATCATTTAGGTACTCCTCACTGCTCCTCTCATCTGCCTCATCATCAGAGTTTTCTTGAAAGTCCTGCACAATACCATTTGAATAGAAAGCAGTTGATATGGGTGAGCTGGTCAAGGTCTTTTTGACATCTTGAGCTTTTGGGTATCTTCTAGAGATTAGGTTATCCTCATAGAGAAACTTACCATAAATCTCAGCCAGCTCAAGATTTTGAAGGTGGTTGGCATTTCTTAGACCCTGAGAGAAGTTTAACCACTTCTCAGGGAGACAGTTGACAAAGCCAACATTAATTTCATGCTTAGACAGGGTGACACCGTCATTGGTCAGTTCATTCAGAAGGGTTTTGTAACGGGTATAGGTCTCTGAGAGACTTTCAGAGTCTTTGGCCCTGAAAGTGTTATACTCAAGTTTCAGGTCCATTATCCTGTTTTCCTTGGTATCTGAGGGGCCTTCATAGTTGTGAACCAAGTCAGTCCAAGTCTGCTTAGCAGTTGAACAATTGATGACTGATTCCATTATATCGTCAGGAAGACAAGATATAATGATGCTTTTTAGGCGTTGGTCTTGATTTACCACCCTTCTCTCATCAGAGGTCCATTGACCTTCAGGTTTAACTAAACCTTCAACAGTTTTAGGGACATATGGACCCTCATTAATCAGTGTGATATAATAAGGTTCCATCCCAGTCAAGTAGCAAAGCATGCGCTTTTTCCACTTGTTGAATTTTCCAACTTCAAGTCGGGGAGCAGTAGCATTATAGCTTCCTCCCTTTTTATCGACTAGTTGGGGTACATCATTATCAGTCATGGTAGGATCTTGATTTTAAAAACTTGTGAGCACTCTTTTGTTTTGAAAGTTTTATAAACCAGAGGCTCTGATACCACTTGTTGGTCCCGTTTACACGGATAAAACTAACTAGAAAGTTAGCCTAAACGTGTACCATGTTAGAGTGATGAGAATGAATACTTTGAGAGATAAAGAAACAAACGTAAAGTAAATAGACAAGGTTAATTTTCAACGTTTAATTCTTATTAGAAATCAATCAAAGAATTATACCCAAGTGTTTGCGGAACAACACTTGGGATTGAAATGACAAGTATGGTATGACTCCTCACTAAACTCAAGCTAAGCTAGAGTGACAACTAAAGGTCCTACTGAGCTATCTCAGGGACTAGGTTGTTCTTTGGAGGAGTAAAAGTTGTTTGTGAATGTCTAAGCATTAATTGCACAAACTTGTCAACTTTTACTCCTCTCTTATGTTACCTATTTATACACAAGTATTTTACAACCTTTATGATAAAGACAAATGATGACCTAAGCTAGTAGAGACAAAATACTTACATATTTTGTCTCTGTTACATTAGGCTATTTTGGGCAAAAGACAATTCTACTTTCTGATTAACAGTGATGACACTGTCCCTGACATTTTGCCTTTTAGGGAAAGTTTGACTTCAGGTGATAGGGACCACGTCTTATCTCTTCAAAACTTTCCCGCTCCATCCCGCCTAATCTTCAGTCCTTAGGCCTTCATTCTTCAGTCTTTAAATCATACTTCTTTAGTTGTTGAGGAGTCTTGGGGTTCAGTGAGCTATTGTCATCACTCACTGAACCCATCAACTTCTTCTTTGGCTAAGGTGCCACTCACTGAGAACCGCCTCACTTAGTGGAGAGGCTTTCTTCTTAGACTCGTCCTTTGCATCCTGAAGGTGACTCACTGAGCAACTGTTCACTCAGTGACTTGAAGTCGTTTAAGGTTTTCCAACACTTAGCATAATTTGTGTTCAAATCTTTGTCTAATGAGACTTGGGTACTGAAGTAACCCAACACTGAGACTGTTATTGGTTTCGGGGTCTGTCCTGTCACTAGAGATCCTACCATTGTGGAGATTTTATATGAGGTTAACATGCCTTGGCATGTTGAAGTTTTTACATTGAGTTCGGGGGTTTGGAATGTGATTCCAAGTTGTAATTTTCCTCGTCAAACAATTAGACTTGATAACTCAACTCAGGTTGTTATAGATAGGTTTATCTATTGGGCTGCTTCTGAGAAGACTTTTGCTGATGATGTGAAGTTACCACAAATAAGATGGTTGTGTCATTTGATTTGATCACCAAAGAGTTTAAAGTTGTAGACCTACCAGATACCTTAAAAAACGAATTGTTTTTACCTCTCTTAGTTTCTAAGCTAAAGGGGTCTCTTGTTGTGTATGAATCTATTTATGTTGACGAAGCACAATGTTGTGGTGTATGGGTGATGGAGCATGATTTCTCTTTTAGAAAGCTATTCACAATTGGCGCACCAGTAGATAAAATACTGGGGTTTAAGAAGAATGGAGAAACTATAATTGAAACTCAAACGGACGACGAAATGTTTACAACACTTGATGTTTACGACCCCTGCTCTCAACAAATCAAGAATCTTATTTATGGAGTAAGTGGCTTCTTCTTCATGGGCTCTTACAAGGAATCTCTACTTTTGCTTGATCACTCGGATTTACATATTTATTCTCACGATAGTTGATCAAAAAGATGAAGGCCACCTTTGACGGTGCGGATTAACAAAGTGATATGTCACTACTTCTGCTTATTTTGTAGTTAAGGCGTGGAAAAATCACTTTCATCTATTTTAGTTTTTTATCACTCACTTGATGTTGTTAAGTAATGTCATATATGGAATCTTATGCGATTGTATATGTTTCAGATATGTGAAATCGGTATTATCAAGTTTAATGTGATTTTTATTATTCCATGGATATTGTAACCTATTGCTTGTGTAATTAACGAGGAACTAGCCTTTCAGATGTTCATTACTTGTTGAAATCTTGTTAGCGTTCTTTGATTTGTTACATTCTCCTCTCATTATATAAGCTTGGCGGTTACTTTAGATAATGTGTATATACAAACATGAATATGCAACATTTGAAATTGTAACTGCTTATGTGTGACTGTGAACAAGAAATAATATTCATGTTCTTTGACTCAGGAATAGAGGAGCAAAGGCATTAGTAGTGGTTAGGCGATGTTTGGAAAAAGTCATGAGTTTTTCTGTAAAAGACTTATGATTATGGGTAAAGAGTTTCAATATATCAAACCAAAGTCCAAACCGCGAGCTACCTTGTAAATTGGTTTACACGACTCAAGTATCTATAGTTGCCAGTTTCCATAGTGCACATGAACAAACCAGGGGACGGTGTTTGGTATGAGCAGAAGTTTCCCCAGCATTTCATGTTCATAGTAAGCTACCGATATGTCAATGTCATCAACCAATGCCACAGATTGCAATAGCATCCAAAGCAGGCTCAAAACCTGTTTTGTGCTTGGGTAACGGAAACACGATCCTTTGACTGATAGAGTCAACTGAGATGTTTATTTCTTGAGTTATGCTCTTGAATGTTGGAGCTGTAATATCTGACCACCGCTTTGAGTACCCGAGTCTCTATAAAAAGCATACAATGTGACTGTTTGTGCTATCCTTTTAATTGTGGCCCTTTTGAGACATCAATCGGGTATGGACCGGTAAGGGTGTTCGTTCATTCGGGTTTCAGGTTNGGGGAAAAAAAAAAAAAAAAAAAAATTTTTTTTTTTTTTTTTTTTTTTTTTTTTTTTTTTTTTTTTTTTTTTGTAATTTAAGTTTGTGCACGGGAAAATGTTGGTCTTTTGTAGTAAAATGTTGGGGTTTTTTTTTAATGTAATATTAGCGCATACTATGGTTAAAACTGCTGGATCTACGTTTTTTTTTTCTTGCTAACGCTGGGTATTGGGACGTTTCATCGGTTCGGTGAGTTAAGTTAACTTTTTTTTAGGTAAAACTGGAAACCAAACCGTCCGAATTAATATTGTCTTAAACCGAACTGAAAACTGAAATTTAATTCAGTCCGGTTTTTGAGTTGAGCCGAGTTACATAATTTATATTATTTTTCATATAATTATATAGATTTTTAGCCAAAACAAAAAAGTTTCAGGCTTTAGAAAAAGTTATAGTTATATAGTGAATTTGGTTTTCGGTTACAAATTGGTTCGGGTTTTTTTCAGTTTGGTTGGGTTTTGGTTTTCGGTTCCTGTAGATATTACCCGATTTGTGAACACCCCTGCTTGTATTGAATGGTGACACGCTGCCACTTGGACCTGCACTCTCTTTTCTGATATTTGAGTTTAGCATGGCTAGGTTTGGTAGTTGCTGTATTTTGATATCATCTTTCGGACTCATCCTGCAAATGAATAAATAACAATAAGGACATTGATAAGAAAAATGTGCAACAAAGTAACTTTATAGTAGTAAGTTTCTTGGTAAACATGTAAAATTCTGAGGTCAAGTAGACTAAAGATTTTTCTGAAATTTCCAGGTGTTGTTCTGGAACATTTTTCTGAACCAGATAGAAGAGGTAGACAGAGATCAGTGTTAATTTCTTGCGAAAATCAACTTTTGAAGTTAAAGAAGTCCATTTGACCTGAAAAGTGAAGTACAAGAAATGATTCATTTGTTTATACGAGTCTTCGAGATTTTTTATATGCGAAGAAACATATAAAGTAGCCCTAAGTAGGAATTGCAGGTGTAAACAATACAGGAAGCTTGTGAAATTTGTCACATGGCTGAATTTTCAAAAAGTCAAATGATGCAACTATTAGAGAGTGAAGAGAGTAATTTATAAGTAACATACCCCTGGTTTAGCAGCTCCTCAATTATGTCCAGTGCTTGCCTAAAATTAACAAGGCTTCGGTCTTCCCCTTAGCTTATCTTCCTTTAGTTGCATATAATAAGTTACTAGTAATCAAATATTAGATTCCAAAATCACATGAAATCCGATTAAATAAATCTGTGTTCTAGAATTATAGAAGCCGGCCAAAAAAGTAAAACCAAAATCCAAAAAAGTAAAACCAAAATCCAAAAAAGAATATGCCATCTTAATGAATGAGATGTAGTAAAAAAGTATAATGGCTAAAACGTGACAGATGAAACGTATGTTGTTACATTATGTGAAAAGTTCCTTCGAATAAAGATGTGTTTGCATCTTCCTGAAAGCTGAAATTACGGAAAGAATCAATTAGGAATGTCGAACCCAAGATTCGCATCACTGTATATGAACTAGGACTAGCTGGAGCTCCTTGTCAGTCCATTGCCATTTCGGAGGCCCCACTTAACCTGTTGTAGCTTTATTACAAGTGTACTATCACTATTATGAGTGTAAATACTAATGTTGTGTAAATAAAATACCTGTGTTGAAATTAAAACCACCCTAGCCATTAAGACCAGAAGCCATGGGGCTCGGGCTTCTATGTTGCAGTCCGTCGAGCTTACTGAACCCTTGGTTTGACAATATAGTAGAAACCCGCAAGATTTCTCTAAAAGCAAGAAAATATAGTTTATGACCAAAAAAGTGATTGGGTAATGGGTCAAAATGGATTCAGACCAAAAAGAGTATTTTTAGCATATGTCAGGCTGACCCTAAACACTTTTTTGTCCAAGTTCCTTAATTTATGCTCATATAAAAATAACCATTGTGTGTACAAAATTTCTATAGCTTCAAGTAATAATGAAAATTGTTTATTGAAGAGGCTTTATGCATTCTAGGTACACTTTAGGCAACTTTGGTTTAAATCCCTGGATTCATATTTTTGTTCACGCCCAGTTTCATGCCACTTGTGTTGAATGGTGACACACTACCACTTGGGCTGGGACTCTGTTAGAACCCATGTAGTTAAGGACTTAAGGATGTGAAAAGATAGAATTGATATGATTTATTGAAGTTACAGTGCAGAATCTGAACAAAGAATTCCAATGAAATCAACTAGTCTCTATGGAGACTGGAGAGGACTCAAATTGAAATACAAATGATTGATGCTTATTCTCTACCTTCTGCTCTTATTTTATAGCTAAGAAAAGTAAATGAAAATACTGAAATATGGTAAGTAAATTGCTGGAGATCAGGGAATAGAATGCTGAAAATCAGGGATTGATTTTCAGTCAAATCAATGATTGATTTCTCATCCAGATTCTTCTCTCTTTCCATTTGAGTTCTTCCTTCAGTACTCCCCCCATGGAAACTTGCCTTGTCCAGAAAGTAAATCATAATCTTCCCAAGTGGCTTCTTCAAGAGGTCGGTTTTGCCATTGCACCAGCAATTCCAAGATATTGGATCCGGGTATCCAATAAAAGAATGAAAGAATGATAACTAGCTCTCGTAGTTGCTGTCTTTTGATATAATCTTCGGACTCATCCTGCAAATAAAAGAATAATAACTAGGACACAATGGTTAAGTAGTAAAGAGTGATATACACCGAAGTAGACAGAAGGGGTAGACAAATCAGAGTAAAATTGCTGAGAAAATCATCATCAAAACTGAAGTAAAAGAAGACAATTTGACTTCAAAAGTCAAAGTACAGAAAATGATCCATATGTTTATACTATTGTCTGTGCTTTTAGTTTTAATGTGAGCAAACAACTCAAGTAGTAAGATAACTAGAAAATAAAGGTGTGAAAAGAACAATATAAAAAACTTGTGACATTAGTCAGAAGTTTGCCTTTTTCAACAGTCAAGTGCTACAACTAGACGACCAGTAGTAGTAAGTAGTAAAGAGTGAAGACAATAATCTATAAACAACATACCACTGGTTCGAGAAGCTCTTCAATTATCTCTTGCGCTTGCCTCAGCCTTAAATCAACAACGGTTGGTGGTCAATTAGTCTCGGTTAAGATGTGACGTTGCTCATCTAAATGTTCATGGTCTTCCCCTTAGCTTGTCTTCCTCTAATTGCATATAATATGTAATCCAAAATTAGATTCCAAAACCACATGAAATCAGATTTAATTAAAACAATTTAAGTCCTTGAGCTTCCGAATGAGAGGTTACTTGTAGCATTGGATTCAGCCAAAGGCATTCTATATCTTCACACCCAGGCCAAAGTATCTGGTTTTGGACTTTCAAGGCTTGCGCCTATTTTGGACAACTATGGAGTCTGTCCTTACTATATTTCCACCATTGTTAGAGGAACCTTGGTGTATGGACGGATGGACCGACTTTGTTGCTTTCATTGACTTAGAACAGATGCATGCTAGAAGAAGTGGCAAATTTAGCAGGTTGGGTAATGGGTCAAAGTGGGTAATTTCTGGGGGGTCAAGTCAGGCTTTATATAGAGTCATATGTTTGCTAAGTAAAACATGTGGCTGAGTTGTTTACTTTTCTCAACGTCATTCTTTTTACGAATTTCATTTCTTATAAGGAATTACCAATATATATGACAAAATGCAACTTCTTAATATAGATAGATAGATATAGCTAAGCTGAGCCATTTTATCATCTCATAAAACCTATAATCCGATAAACACGTATATTTATTGAATGTTATTCAGATTCCATGTTTGAAGTGTTAGGTCCTCATACTTGGGCATGGAAATGTGGTGATGGTCAATTAATGTTATGAGGAGACGTGAGCAAGTTTTCAGAGTTGTACCTTATATCAAACAATCACTTTGGAAAGGTTTGTGAATTATTCTCTTTTCAAGATCATTCATGTATTTTAGAAGACCTTTATCCCGTTATGTAAGGGGTGAGCTGTGACAACTCGTATTTTTCAGGCCATTACTCAACCATAAACTCAAAACGTCTTACTTTGAACCTTTGAACATTTACTTTAACGTATAACCATTAGATTAAATCACGTAATATATTCTATATTTTAGTCGAAATTCTATATTTTAGAACATTGCATCTAAATGCCAAGAAAAGAAGAAAAAAAATGCAAATATATTCAGCAGTTATTTCTTGGGTTTAGTGTTCTATATAACATGGTCTGTGCTAAATAGGACTCAATGACGCAGTTCTTGTTCACGGGTGAGAAAGTAGCTAATAGAATGGGTAAGACGAGAAAGGATGCACAACAACAGGCTGCTGAGAAAGCCCTTCATAGCTTGGTTGGTAAGAATTTAATTTGATCTATAAAATACATGATTATTAATACTTTCCTTCGCTTATTTCATACCTTCACTGAACGAATCGGCGCTATATGAGGTCCAGATGATAAGTTATTCCTGTTCTCGTGTTATTACAGATGAATATGTAACACATCATCTCCCAGGCTGAAATTATAAACAAAGATACTGATAACCACTCTGTTGAAATGGAAAATGAATTTCTATGGGAAACTGATTAAGATAAACATGTCGAGAACTCCTCTGAGAATCAATGTTTGTTATTACTTCTTATATAAAATTTCACTAGAATGTAGGCTGTGCTTGGGAAAAGGGGTATATATATAGCCAAGGCATGTTAATTACGCATGAAACCTTAACAACGGTAGGGTCTACCATAAACAGTCCAAATATAAGTCTGAGGGTCAAAAATAGGGACAGCAGCAATACCAAATGATTTTCCTTCCAAATAACAACAATACTTTTATTATAAACTTTATTACAAGAAAAGAAACATAGTAATCTATGACACGCACTAACAACGTATGAACCTTGTAGATTAGCATAAAACTATGTGGCTGCGTGTCTTGATAAACTGAGAGCTGTCGACAAAAGACTTTCATGGTTTGGAAACGGACCTGAATCGAATAAAGGTCCGTTTCAAAACCATGGAAGTATTTTATCCACATCATAAACTCTTTTGATGATTTGCATTTGGATGTCGAATGGGGTGTTTTAAGAAAGTTTTTCTAGATCGAGTTTATACTATTAACTTTTGATTTGAAATAGGTTGAATTAGTAAAAACTGGAAAGTGGTTATTGAAGAGGAGGTGATTTTGGATCTGGGTTGCTAGGTTGTATATGGTGGTGGTGTGTGTGTTGACTTATTGATATGTGGTATTGATTTTTTATATTCGGAATATGTGGTTTTCTGTTTTCATTCTCACTTTTATTTATTATTTTATTTTATTTCTTTTATTTTTTTTTTACAGACCGACTAATTGACGTGATTTAAACCCACCGCTACACATATTCAAACCAAGTAAAGCCCTCATTTTTCAGGAAGTTGACGTGACCACTTAAGGTTGTTTACACTTAGCAGGAATTGAACTTGAAACCTCACACATTTTAAAATGACCATTCTCACTTTTTTAACACAAGTTTATCGGGGAGTTTCACCGTTTTAGTTAAATTATTGTAGTATGCTACAACCGCAAAAGGTTTACGAAAAAAACATTCAGAAAAATAAGATGTTATGTTTTGATTGGGTTAATCAAAGAGAAAGGAAAATAATTATTGCAAAACACATCAATCAAAACATAAAATCTCATTTTGTGGATGTTTTTTTTAAACATTTTGTGATTGTAGCATAACTCTAAATTATTTGTATGCATTATATGATTTTATTTTCTATTTTCTAAACCAATAAAGGTCCGTTTCAAAACCATGGAAGTATTTTATCCACATCATAAACTTTTTTGATGATTTCCATTGGGATGTTTTAAGAAAGCTTTTCTAGATCGAGTTTATATTATTAACTTTTGATTTGAAATAGGTTGAATTAGTAAAAACTGAAAAGTGGTTATTGGAGAGGATGTGATTTTGGATCTGGGTTTTGAAGAGTAGATGATTTTGGATCTGGGTTGTATGGTGGTGTGTGTGTGTTGACTTATTGAAATGTGGTATTGATTTTTTGTCTTCGGAATATGTGGGAGCGTTTAGTAAGGAGGTTTTCCAGAAAAATTTTCCAAGAAAACCTAAGAAAATAGAAAACGCGTTCAAATTGAGTTTTTTCCAAAAGTTTTCTAGGAAAAATGGAAAAGCTGTTTTCCAAGTTTATAACTAAGTTTTGGAAAACTCCCTTTATGAGTTCTCTATAGGTTTTCCATTTTAGAAAACTCCATCTAAACACGTTTTCAAGTGTTCTCTAGAGAAAGAATAGCTCCCCCATTCTCCAGAAAACTGAAAAATGAAAACTAGGAAAATTTTTCCATTACTAAACGCGCCCACAGTGGTTTTCTGTTTTCATTCTCACCTTTTTTTTTTTTTTTTTTTTTTTTTTTTTTTTTTTTTTTTTAACGTCATTTCTGACTTTTTGACCGACTAATCCACGTAGTTTGAACCTATCGCCACACAGACTCAAATCATGTAAAACCCTCTCTTTTCAGGAGGTTGACATGACCACTTAAGATTGTTTGCACCTAGTAAGAATTGAACTTGAGACTTCACACATTTTAAAGTGTTTATTCTCACTCCTTAACACAAGTTGATTGGGGAGTTTTACTGTTTTAGTTAAATTATTGTGGTATGCTACAACTGGAAAAGGTTTACGAAAAAAACATTCAGAAAAATAAGATGTTATATTTTGATTGAGTTAATTAAAGAGAAACGAAAAAAAAATTATTGCAAAGACATCAATCAAAACATAACATCTCATTCATTTTGTGAATGTTTATTTTTTTTTATATCTTTTGTGGTTGTAGCATAGCTCTAAATTATTTGTGTGCATTATATGATTTTATTTTCTATTTTCTAAACCAATAATTTTTCTTTATTTTAATACGTGTGAGCTTATATATGGTTACTAGAATTTAAGCTCGTCCGATAGACGGGCTAGCTTCATTATTTCATTTAAAATAAATAAACGATTACATCATGATTCATGAACAACATTGTGCGTGTATGCCTGATAAACCACAGAATACATTGGATGTTTGAGTTACCAAAATGTAGTAGATTGACTTGAAAAAAAAAAGGGACAAAAGCTTTCGGAAAACAAACATAAGCGTTTTAGTAACCAAATATCATGAATAGACAACATCAAACAAAACTCGATAGCTTTAAAAAATTGTTTTTGAAAAAAATAAAAAGAGATTCATGAACTTGTTGTGGTTGTTTGATAAAATGCATAGTAATAGGATGTAAAATACATAATTATATATAAACATTTGTATAAGTATGTATAGTCGGGAAATACAAAATAAATAGAATACAAAAGTAAGTAATGAATACATGCTTAAGTTGATATACAACGGTAAAAAGTTACATGATGGTTTCAACAAGATAAGGTAATCCAGAAATGCATTGGTTATATGTCAAAGTGTCAAACTATCAAAAAAATCATTCAACTGCCAAGGCATATTCGTTTAATTAATTAATTTTGTTTCAGAACAACCATATGCCTAGGGGTGTAAACGAGCCGAGACAACTCGCGAGCAACTCGAGATCGACTCGAAAAATACTCGATTCGACTCGATTTTAAACGAGCCGAGACAACTCGCGAGCTACTCGACTTGACTCGATTACACATTTACACCCCAATATATATATATATATATATATATATATATATATATATATATATATATATATATATATATATATATATATATATATATATATATATATATATATATATATATATATATATATATATATATATATAGGGGAGGGTTAATGTGAGATCAAGCTTAAAATTCTAAAAGTAGGACCCAATCTTGACCGTTGGATCATTGTATTTTGTCTTTAATGAGATTAACATTAAATGCTTACATTATAGTGATTAAATATGGTTTCAAGGGTATTTTGGAAAATTCAAATCCAAATATGGTCAATTTTTTTCAATTGTTCATCAATTTTTTTATATAAAAATCTGGTCCTCATTTTTTATTTGATACATCAAGTACACAACTTCAATTTTTTATTTGACACATCAAGTACACAACTTCAATTTTTTATTTGATATATCAAGTGCATAACTTCAAATTTGATACATCAAGTACACAACTTCAAAACAAATGTTACAGCGAGTACACAAGTGTTAAGTTAGGTGATAAAATATGACAAAATTATTTGATACATCAAGTACAAAACTTCAAAACAACTGATACATCGAGTACAAAAGACGACCATTTGATATACTACTATAAAGTTCTAGCAATTATGCCTTACAAAATCGACTATATGCCCAGTTGCCATCCCAACAACTTGTCATTCTCTATCTGCCATCTAGATCCTACAAAGGCTACCTACCCCTTACAATACTATTATAACAAACAGTAAAAAAAATTAACAATGGTGAGCATAAGTGCAAGTTAAAAAAAAGACAATTCCCACAGCGTAACTAAAGTATTACTCCGTAAGTATAGATCTATGAAAAAAATGTATAGATATATGAAGAAAAAAAATGGCATAACATCATATCCATCCATGGCGAAAAAACAGATCCGAACAACATTAGATCTGACGCCGGTTGTTAAGCCGAACATCATATCTATCCATGGCGACATTTATATTCTTTTAAATCAGATCTATATCGAGAGGAATAGAGGCGGCCGGAAAAAAGCTTTATGTGGCGGCAGATTTTTGGTCGCCGAATTAATAAGGGAGGGAGGATATTTGGTGGCCGGAAAAATGAAGCCTCGCCTGGTGCTTCATCCAGAATCTGGCGATTGAGGGAGATGGGTTTGTAGGGAGAAAAAAAATATATAAAATGATATATGGCCGGAGGGTATGTGGCCGGATGGAGAAAAAAATGTAAAATGATATATGTAAAAGGAGATGAGGGAGATGGGTTTGTAGGGAGAAAAAAAAGGTGGCTGTAATTGTGGTGGGAATTGTTAGGGTTATAGTATAAATTATGAGATATTAAAGAAATTGATGAATTACCCAAGATGCCCTTTTCATTTAAAATTTAATTTCATTTCTAATTAAACCATAGATTACACTTGTCCTAATTTCATTGGTTATCGAAAGGATCTTACTTTTTCAACTTTAACTTTGATCTTATTTGAACTCAACTCTATATATATATATATATATATATATATATATATATATATATATATATATATATATATATATATATATATATATATATATATATATATATANATAAAAAAAAGTATAAGCTCATAAGTTACAAAATAAAGCGAAAATTTTGAACTTGCTAATTTGTTTCGGCTTATATAACGGGTTCTGGCTTATTTGATTTTGGGTTAATGTTTCATAAGCTCACCTTTTGTAACTTGTTTTGAAACTTTTTGGCTTATATAAACTGAAAATTATCAAAATAACCAAACAAAATGAGTTTACGAGACGTAAGCCCAAAACCAAATATGCCAAAAGCCAGCTACATAAGCCGAAACAAACGCCCTTAAATATAAAAGCTAAAATCAGATAAGCTCTTAAACAAACACTTATAATTACAATATTGCCACCTTATCCAAACATCATCTTCTTCCTCAAAACAAAAACCAAAACCAAAACCAAAAACAATTTGCAGGTGACTCATTAATGGCACACTCAAAACCACTCACTCACTAAACCCTAATTCCAAAATTACCATAATGTCCCTCACATCATCCACCACCTTCACACCATCCCCCTCCTCATCACTCACACCCAAAATCCCCAATTTCCACAGCCTCACAAACCCTAATTTCACAAAAACCCCAAAAAAATGGACCAGTAACAATAGGAAACTGTTCCGGTACAGGAGGAGGACGGTGGTGGTTCCCATGGCGTCGTTAGGTGGTTTGTTGGGGTTGTTTAGAGGGGGGAGTGATAGCGGTGAGGGTACGAGGCAGGCGTATGGTGCGCAGGTTGCGGCGATTAATTCGCTTGAGGCGGAGATTAGGGAGTTGAAGGATTTTGAGTTGAGGGAGCGGACGAGTGTTTTGAAGCAACGGGCGCGCGAGAATCCGCAGGCGTTGGATTCTCTTTTGCCTGTATGTTTTTTGGTTTGGTTTAGTAGGTGTAGTAGCGTTAGCTAGAAATGGTAGATTTACGTAAAGGTTACTAATTTTGAAACTGAACTAGTTAGTTAATTGTATTCTAAGGAGGTGTTTGTTTAGGCTTATATAACGGGCTTATAGCTTATGTGGTTTTAGGCCTATGTTTTATAAGCTCATTTTGTGTGGCTTATTTTGAAAATTCTCGGCTTGTGTAAGCTTATTATGACATGATAATAAGTTTATATAAGCCAAAAAGGTTCAAAATAAGCCGGAGAACAAGCTTATGAAACATAAGCTGAAAGCCACACAAGCCATAAGCCCGCTATATAAGCTTAAACAAACATCCCCCTAAGAGCCCATTCCATGTTAAAAACTTGACCACACACTCAAAATGACTGTTTATCTGATTAGAGCGTTGTATACACTATCCTGCATTACGTTTGTTAAAACTGGTTATCTACATCTGCTTATTTCAAAAGGCATAAGCACTTTGAATAGGCGATCCTAAACACCCTCTGATTACTTGATTAGTCTATGTGACATAGTAATAACTTTCAACAAGCGATGCAAGCACCCTATTAGAGTCCTACTGTAGCTGATACAAGTGTTATGCTCCATGGCTTATCGCTTTATGTATCTTGCAGGAGGCGTTTGCTATAGTAAGAGAGGCCTCGAAAAGAGTTCTAGGTCTTCGTCCTTTTGATGTTCAGCTCATAGGTAAAATAATCGTGTGTTTGCCCATCCTACTTTTTGAACGTGAAATATGATTTTTCAGCTGAAAACAACTATTTTGTATACCGCTGCTTAAGTTCTTCCATTCTTATGTCTATGTGGTATAATGTGATGTAATAGCAGTAAACTCGCATTTTATATTAAGCATGTAAGTTTGACGCTCACCCTAAACATGCAGTATTGTATACAATGGCTACTTGGACCCACAAACTTTAGCTGCTTTAGTGCAAGTGAAGAAAAAAGTTCATTTTGTTTTTGGTCGTGTAGGTGGCATGGTACTTCATAAAGGAGAAATAGCTGAAATGAGGACTGGGGAGGGAAAGACGCTCGTGGCCATCTTACCAGCTTATTTAAATGCATTAACTGGTAAAGGAGTTCATATTGTGACCGTCAACGATTACCTTGCAAGGAGGGACTGTGAATGGGTTGGTCAAGTTGCTCGTTTTCTTGGACTCACGGTTGGCCTAATCCAGCGTATGCCTTACTTCTTTTATTATTTATTAACTGTAATGTATGTTGTATAACCATAGAATCATAGGTAGATGAACCAAAAAATCCTGATGGGTACCGACTATTGATTGAGAGTATATATCTTAGTCAATGTGTTCAATTTGTTGCGAAAATGGTTATAAATTTTTGTATATTTTGGTAAAAAATGGTAATATGTTGCATTGACCTTTTTGTTTTGCTAAATAATTCACTTTTACTTAACTAAATACTAGCCTAACATTGAGTTATTTGGGCAGAAAATATGACAAGTGAGGAAAGGAGGCAGAATTACTTATGTGATATCACATACGTCACCAATAGTGAGCTCGGTTTTGATTACCTGAGAGACAATCTTGCAATGGAAAGTAATTTTTTGCTTTGAAGACAACAATATATTCTGTTATCTTATAAATCATTTTCACTTATATTGAATTATTGTGACCTACAGAGTGTTGATGAGCTTGTAGTAAGGGGGTTTAATTACTGTGTTATCGATGAGGTTGATTCGATTCTTATAGATGAAGCAAGAACTCCTCTTATTATATCCGGACCTGCTGAGAAACCAAGTGAACAATACTATAAAGCTGCTAAAATTGCTGCTGCTTTTGAACGCGATATACATTATACGGTAAAACAGGAAGTTGGTTGCAAATAATTTTTTGAATTATATCTCGTGTAATACTTATCAAGGTATTTGTTGCAGGTTGATGAGAAGCAGAAAAATGTTTTACTTACAGAACAGGGTTATGCAGACGCTGAGGAAATTCTTGAAGTAAAGGATCTATATGATCCACGGGAACAGTGGGCCTCCTATTTAATAAACGCAGTAAAAGCTAAAGAGCTATTTCTTAAAGATGTGAATTATATAATTCGTGGCAAAGAGGTTCTCATAGTGGACGAGTTTAGTGGTCGAGTCATGCAGGTAATTGACTCTTTATCAAGTTTTCTTGAGTTTTAGTCCTACTATACAAGTTTAGTGTTCAGGTCAATATGGAAATAGTTGTAATTTTTCAACTTATTTTAAAAGCGTGTGTGCATGTATCATAGGGGAGGCGTTGGAGTGATGGACTTCACCAGGCAGTGGAAGCCAAAGAAAGAGTACCCATTCAAAATGAGACTGTGACTCTGGCCTCAATTAGTTACCAGAACTTTTTTCTTCAGGTTTACAACTCACAAGCATCTTTATGATCTTTGAATAGTTGAAAACTTATACATATGGAAACTCATGAGTTGTACGGTTGGAAATATTACAGTTCCCCAAACTTTGTGGCATGACTGGCACAGCTGCAACCGAGAGTTCGGAGTTTGAGAGTATTTACAAGCTCAAAGTTACAATCGTCCCAACAAACAAACCTATGCTACGAAAGGTTTATTGTAAAAGCATTAACTTTTGAATATTCTACACGGTCTCTTTGCCTTAAATAAAGATTGAAAAGGAATGACATGGCAACCACAGGATGACTCGGATGTGGTGTTTAGAGCAACCAACGGGAAATGGCAGGCAGTTGTTGTAGAGATCTCGAGAATGAACAAGACTGGGCGCCCGGTGCTTGTTGGCACAACTAGTGTTGAGCAGAGTGACGCATTGTCTCAACAACTTCGTGAAGCTGGAATCCCACATGAGGTGAGAGTTCATATCTTGATGACATTCACTCCCATAAATGATTGAGTAGAGGTGGGAAAATGACCTGGTTGAGTTGGTTTGGGTTTGCTAGTCACTCTTTTGAGCGATTATTTTTTTATTTTTTTATTTTATTTTTTTTTATTATTATTATTTTTTTAATTTATTTAACGGGTTTGACCCATTAAAGATAAATCATAACCCAAATCAGTCCATCCATATGTAAATAGGTCAAATTTGCCACCTCTGATCGAGCGTCAAATTGAATTCAAGTTTTGCTTTAGAAGAAAAATGCTATAATATTTGGACTAACTATATTCATATGAAGGTATTAAATGCGAAACCAGAAAATGTGGAGCGAGAAGCTGAGATTGTGGCACAAAGTGGTCGCCTTGGTGCAGTTACGATCGCTACTAATATGGCTGGTCGAGGAACGGATATTATTCTTGGTGGTAATGCAGAATTTATGGCTAGGTTGAAGCTACGTGAGTTGCTCATGCCAAGGTATTGCTCATTTTACAAAATTAATCTAATTGAGTGGTTTTCCAAATACATGTAGTTTTATTTAGGGGAAATTTCATAAATATAGCAATGCACTCCGCAATATGGTCCATCCTGGTAATTAACTTTTTATTTGTCCTAACTTGGTAACTAGAATTACGAGTTTACGACAATGAGCTAAGATGGTAATATGAGTTGTATTTGATGATTATATAATAGTAAGTAAAGTTTTTCTGTTAATTTGGTTTTCATTTTTGTCCAAACTAGTGCATTTAAAAAGCTTCATACCATCTCGAAAAGTACACTGCTATTTTATGGAATTTCCCCCTTTCTTTATTTATTACTTGGTTACGAGTCACGTCATATCAATCAATTGAATTGTATTATTCACATGATATAACCGCTGCAGCGTTGTTAAACCATCTGAGGGAGTTTTTGTTTCCGTCAAGAAAGCTCCCCCAAAGAAGACATGGAAGGTTTGTGTCCGTCTTTTAAATTAACGGTACCACTAAATCACGGGTTCTCTAACATTTAGATGAACATTTCAGGTGAGTGAAAGTTTGTTCCCGTGTGCACTATCTCAAGAAAGTACAACGGTGGTTGAGGAAGCTGTTAATTTGGCTGTCAGCTCATGGGGTCGCAGATCTTTACCTGAGCTTGAAGCAGAAGAACGGCTTTCTTATGCTTGTGAAAAGGTGGCACTTAAATGAAATATATCATGTCTTGTCTTTGTTTTCTATTGCCTATACAACTAACTTTGTGTAGCATTTGTAGGGTCCTGCTCAAGACGAAGTAATTGCGAAGTTGCGTGATGCTTTCCTAAAAATTGCAAAAGAATATAAAGCCTACACTGAGGAAGAAAAAAAGAAGGTTGTAGCAGCTGGAGGACTGCATGTTGTTGGAACAGAACGCCATGAATCACGCCGAATTGACAACCAGGTGCGATCTAATAGGCAAATGTTGGATATTATAGATTTATAGATATAACATTTAGTATTCATTTACAGTTTTTAGCTACAAGATTTTTTAATACTTAATAAGATCTTTCTTATAGTTCCAGAATCATTTTCATAGTTGAAAAACGTTTTATTATTGCCAGTTTGCCACTATTAATGGAAGAATGTATTTAGCATAATTTGATTTCCAGCTATAAAATTAGCTAACTGTTAATGAGTACTTATTTTAAACTTTAAAGAAGTCTTCAAAATTTCTTTGTTCTTGTTTTCTAACTTAATTGTATAAATTAATAAATAACGATTTCTACAAACTTGACTGCACAAATTGCTTATTAATGATGGATGGCTAAGATTCACAGTTTACTTAATGGCAAGATTAAATGCTATATAAGGCCCATATCCCGCTCCGACGGGATCGGGTATGGTTGTTGTTGTTGCTGTTATATGCTTTATAAGGAGTATGTTGAGCATGTAGACATGTATCAATAATTTATGAAATTCCAAATGGATACAGCTGCGTGGACGAAGTGGCAGACAAGGGGATCCTGGAAGTTCCCGGTTCTTTCTTAGTCTTGAAGATAACATCTTTCGTATTTTTGGAGGAGATCGAATTCAGGTTTGGGCCATGTCTATTCTTTTCCATAGTAATGAATCTATCATGACTGAGGCTTACTTAAAGGGAAACTTTTAGGGTATGATGAGAGCTTTCAGAGTTGAGGATTTACCAATTGAATCAAAAATGTTGACAAAGGCACTTGACGAAGCTCAAAGAAAAGTAGAGAACTACTTTTTTGATATCCGAAAGCAGTTATTTGAGTATGATGAGGTTTTGAACAGCCAACGAGACCGTGTCTATACAGAGAGAAGAAGAGCTCTAGAATCAGAAGATCTTCAATCTCTACTTATTGAATATGCTGAACTCACGATGGATGACATATTAGAGGTAAAATGATGCTACCCAACTGTTCAACTTATTTCATTTAGACAACCCAACTATTCAAACTACTTTATACGCCACCCAAACATGTATCTGGTATCGTTTTGTTCTAAATCTGGCAACAACAACAAAAAAAAAGACTGATGGGATGAGGAAATTGAAGATAATTTGTCATTCATATATGTTTTTTACTTATCAGATTTGGCATTGATGAATCTTATATATACTCCCATAAAGGGTCGCCACCTTGTACTTTATCCTTTGTTTATTTTTCTACCCGCTCTATAGAAAGGATTACTAAATATCTAAAAAAACAATTTTTTGTTTGTTTAGGCAAATATTGGCTCCGAGGCTCCCAGAGAAAACTGGGATTTTGAAAAGCTTATAGGAAAAATCCAACAGTAAGTTCCTGTTTCAATATCTAGTTATTTACGTCATTGTGTGAAATGTAGCAAATAACTTATCTACACGGATTTCACCGCAGGTATTGCTATTTGTTGAACGATTTGACTCCGGATTTGTTGGCAACCAATTCTGCGACATATGAAGATTTGAGGGAGTATCTTCGTCTTCGTGGACGTGAAGCATATCTAAAGAAGAGGGTTAGTCTTGTTTCTCTTATATCCTTGTATTATGTTTATGCAAGGAAATTATGTTCAACACCCATCCCTAAACTATCTTACCATCTTTTACACCAATTATCTATAGTTTTAATTGATATCATTGCTACTAATAATTATGCTAGATGTTTTAAGCGTATACCAATTTATCCCACCGTAACACGTGGGCACTCTAAAACCCTTTTTACATCAATATGTGTCTGTTTGGCTAATTATATAGTACTAATGTAGGATATTGTGGATAAAGAAGCTCCAGGATTGATGAAAGAAGCGGAAAGGTTCCTGATATTGAACAACATAGATCGGTTATGGAAAGAACACTTGCAAGCACTTAAATTTGTTCAGCAAGCTGTAGGTTTACGTGGATATGCACAACGAGATCCCCTTATCGAGTACAAGCTTGAAGGCTACAATCTCTTTATCGAGATGATGGCACAAATAAGACGGAATGTTATTTATGCTATATACCAGGTTGGTTGCTACCAAGCATAACTTTTATTAATGCTATAACTAAACTTCTATCAATCTAACGGTTTAACCCTTAAACATTATTGACCAAGTTAAATTCCCAACTTCTTTTCGCATTTTTTCGCCCATCAACTTTTCTATCCTTATTCAAACATATATTCCGTATAATTTTATTTATAACCGGTTTGATGGACATTTTCGACGAGCCGTCACTTTCTTTTTTAGCTATCATTATTAATTTTTATATAAACAAAATATGTGTGCCGGAATAAACATATAAAACCAAAAAATTTCTGGATAAAAACAATGCAAAAAAGCTGTGGTTTGTTTGGTATTAAAAAGTATATATTGTTCTGTTTGGTATCAAAAAGATTATTGTCTAACTTCTATTGTTTCCCAGTTTAAACCCGTGATGGTGAAGGATCCTCCAAAACCCAGCAAGGACAGTACAAATGGGTCTCTTCCGCCACCAGCATCTGTTAGTTCTGAGGCTAGCGTATGAAAAGGAGTTATGCATATATCAAAGACAGTGCAAATGGGACACTTTCCCAACCACCATCCCCGTTAGCTCTGAGGCGCGTATGACATGGCGTTATGCATATATCTCATAGAGCTCAGATGACATCCGATGGTAAATTGGACCCTTTTGTTGTATCATCGAGTTGTGTATACCATGAACATGTAAATCAGAATGTCCTGTAGAGGGGTATAAAGGTAATGTAAAGTGGCTTTACAGCTGCATTTCCTATTCTCATACGCAAATTCATTGTTGTCTTTTAACAATATATATACATAATTACCAAATTACAAAGGATCTAACCAATTTCTAATGAGATTTTAAGCATTTTTTAAACATTCTTTAGACTTTCAATCGCAAGGTTTTGAGCATATTATCTTGGCCAATTTCTGGCGAAATCCGAGGATATTTTCTTTACCAACGTCTGGCGAAATTTTAAGGACATCTGTATGTGTTCGTTCGCTAGATTTAACCGGACTAATGAACAACATGAACACTTAAACAGATAAACTCGTTCGCTAAACAAAATAGGTTGTTTATGTCCGTTTATCGGTTTATGTTCGTTGACTAAAGTTATATGAACATAAATGAGCAATCATCAATGAACATATATGTACAAGCATAAAATAATCAGTAAACACACTCCGTATAACATTTCTTTCTTGGTGTGTTCATTTGTCTTGGTATAGTACAAAAGTCTACAATAAAAATATACAATAACCGGGCATACACGTTCACGTATGTAAAATAGAGCATGGACAAATAAAGATAAATATATAAACATAAACTAACATCATTATTCCCGCATATAGAAAGACCCTCGCAATCTCTTACCCCGTCAAACACTCCCTCCAAAAGTATATGATTTTGACGAATCAAGATTATATTGACTAAAATAAATGTTAAAGTTGTAAAAGTTTGAATCAAAATAACGTAAACCAACAAAAAATGTAAAAACTAAAAACTCATAAAAATATATCTTAATAGATTTTGAATTAAAGAGCACAAATTTTTAGAAAATATGATGAAATTAAATCATAATAAAATAAATACATAAAAAGATATTTCAATTTAAAAATAAAGTTGATTTTTTAGTTGAGAAATGACACATGTCACTCCATGATTGAATCTCGTTATCTTAATTTTTAGTGGAACTCACACTTAAATGCTTATATAATGAAGGAATGCTAGTCTCACTCAAAATTTACAAACTAATTTACACACGTACACGTGTCGTTCAAATATTGAAAGTGAAAGTAAGAAAGAGAAAATACAACATAATTTCATTGGTGCATCTCATTTGTCACATGTGCATGTGGAAAACTTTTTGTAAAATTTATGTGAGCCTAGTATTTCTCTTAGAGCACACGGTATGGTGCCTTTGGAGGGTGAGTTATTATACCGCCCCCTGCGTTAAAGCCACGTTAATTTGGCTTGTTACCACTTTAACACAGCGTTAAGTGGGTGAGTTATGGCATAACTCAGGTGAGTTATTATACCGCCCTCGAGTTATGGGATAACTCAGTTTTTTTTGTTAAAAAAGAAGAAAAAAGTGGGACTCAAAATGTTGAGTTAAGGTGAGTTATGATATCGNAATTTCCGGCTGTAACCCCCAAATGAATACACTAACGGCACATAATTCACTCCAACCCACTTCACTAGCTAAAGGAACAAACGCATCATAATACCCTCGAACCAACCTATCTTGTTTGATAAATTTGATACTTGACATTTCATCGAACACTATGTATGCATCATTTTGACCATCACTATTTCTACCATATCTTCCATTGTTTTTACCCAAAATCACATCATTATCATTATTATTAACCAATGAAGATTTTAAATCACTGCCAATATACAAAGTACCACTCAAATTTGGACAAAAAGCGATTTGGGACTGACCCGTTCAGGCTAGCATAAAGTTACCCTTTTGACCCATTGACAAAACGCATGTTCAAACTACATGAAAAGGAATGCTTCCTAAATTAGCCGAGCTTGCGCATTATGATCGTAGCTGCAAGACCAAAAATATAAATAAACTTATAAAAGTTTACATCTTTGAAAAACAAGATAATTCCCTGTACAAGTAAAATAGCATATCATATTACATGGAGACACCCCTTAGACTGTTATAACTTATACAAATGATGCTTAGCAACATTGCATATAAAAATGTAATACAGTTGATGTACATGCCTTCGTATGGAACAACAACAATATCAATATTAAGTACAACTAATGGATACATGCGACATACATATATTTTCTTTTATGCAAAATTCTCTATATCCTTCACTTGATAATAACGAGGTGCTATATTCAATATCTGAAATAATGACATGTCGATCATACTCTCATGTATTCCAATGTTGTATCGACTAGCTCCTGGTATAAAAGGATTGTTACAATAGGCCTTATGCCCTTATGAATACATAATTATCTTTCCAAATTTAGTACTTTTGATAAATCTATGATTACTTACAACTAATATTACATACTACTATGTAACGATATATTATGACAACTTAATAAACAAAAAACTGCCCTGTTTGCATCATTGAGTTATTAGAAGGTTCACCCACATGTTTGTGGTTCGACCATGATTCCTCCAAGAAAGTGTTTGTATTCACCATGGTTTGATTCGAAAATATATGGCAGAAAGTTTGTAGGGTTTTGACAGAAATAATAACGAGATATGCAGCAATGAAATAACAAGATATTTGATGTTGAAACAAAGTGTTTAATATAAATACTTCTTCTGAAATTGTATTGAAACGAAATTTACAGAACCTATATATAGAGAACGAGCAGATACGTTGTTTGGAAGAAGCGACATGATGCTTCAAGTGAAACAACACGACTCTTCTTCCTTGTAACTGCCATATAACTAAATAAACTAACCCTAAGAATCGTTCCCTATGTGTATGTTGGCCTTTGGCCCAGACCTTTATTTATGCAGCCCGTTATTCAGGCCTGCAAGTTCTAAACTTAAATAATACAGCGTATAAGTACATAAGATAATATAGTAATTGTTCTATGTAAACTGTAAATACTATGATCTTAAAAATACTTCCAACAATCTCCCTCCTAAGATCATAGGATTGAGATATGTAGAAGCCTTCTTCGAATCATCAAGTGATGATTGTGAAATCATCACTTGAGTTGCTGCGTGTTTCCTCCTTGACCTTTTATGTTTTGCCAAGCATTTTGTAGAGTCGGTTTGGTGTAGGACTTCTTCTCTTCTTCATCTTCTAAAATAACTTCAAAGTGCTCTAGCTTTTCTTTTCCTTTAAATTCTTCCATAGTTTGTTTGGGTGCCAACGCCTCTTGTTGAGACAACGGACTATATTTGTCCACTTCTACTCTTTTGGTAGGAAAATTAGGGCCCCTAGCAGTTTTGTAGTAGGATGTGAAAATGTCTAGGTATTTGATGTAGCACTTCTTCAATTCATCACCATCTTGCTTTGATAAGCCAATAAGTTCACCAATTGTTCCGAATTCTTGACCAAAATGAACACTTAAGTATCCTCCAAGTCCTTCTATTAATTTGTAGAGATCAAGTAGATACACTTGTATTTCATTGATTGTGGGAGGAATAGGACCGGGAAGAGATTTGTTTAAGTAATGATTATAAAACCACTTGACAACTTTATCAAATTTATATCTAAAGTAATCCCATTCTTGACGAATTATATCATCACATTTTAACAAGTTTAAGAAGGCTACAAATTCATTAAACGTTGTGACTCTAGTTGAATATATATTTCCTTTTATCTTAATCACATCATCTTCCGAATTTGCTAATGACTCAAAATAAGTTTCTAAGAAATCATTATGCCTTTTCCTTAAACTATCTTCATTAAAAACATGTTCTTCAAAGTTATTAAACATATAAACTAGCTTACAACGATTTCCTTCATAGACTATTTCAAAACCTTGTTTTTCAAGTAGGTCGGTGGAAAGTATGTTAAGAGTTACTTCGGGAGCATATAAGACACCCGGAATTAATAAACTGTTAGTAATTTAGTGTAATTGAGGGATATAGTCATGATACTTGGAAATGGGTTTGGAGGTACGGAGTATACACCCATCAAGTGAATGACATCCCGGACCCAAAAACGATATTTGCCTTAATCTGTTAATGTTTTGATAATTAAATGGTAGAGAATATTAGAATATTCTTTGATTAAGAATATTCTCTTTAATTTTATATTAGAATATTCTTTGATTCTCTTTAGATTTTATCTAAAGAATATTCAAGGAATATGCCTCAGCATATTCTAAGAATATTCTCTTTAGATTTTATCTAAAGAATATTCAAGGAATATGCCTCAGCATATTCTAGGAATATTCTCTTTAGATTTTATCTAAAGAATATTCTAAGAATATGCCTCAGCATATTCTAGATCCTGTTTCAATATCTAGTTGTTTACGTACGTCATTGTGTAAAATGTAGCAAATAACTTATCTTCCATTAATTTTTTGATATGATACACGGATTTCACCGCAGGTATTGCTATTTGTTGAACGATTTGACTCCAGATTTGTTGGCAACCAAATCTGCAACATATGAAGATTTGAGGGAGTATCTTCGTCTTCGTGGACGTGAAGCATATTTAAAGAAGAGGGTTAGTCTTATTTCTCTTGTATATCCTCATGTTATGTTTATTTCTCTTGATATCATGGCTATTGATTGTGCGAGATGTTTCAAGTGTATACTAATAATTAGTGTGATTGATCTGCTGATCTCAAATATATTCTACTGTAACTCGTGCACAATCTAAAACCCTTGTTTACATCAATATGTGTCTGTTTGGCTAATTATATAGTACTAATGTAGGATATTGTGGATAAAGAAGCTCCAGGATTGATGAAAGAAGCGGAAAGGTTCCTGATATTGAACAACATAGATCGGTTATGGAAAGAACACTTGCAGGCACTTAAATTTGTTCAGCAAGCCGTAGGTTTACGTGGATATGCACAACGAGATCCCCTGATCGAGTACAAGCTTGAAGGCTACAATCTCTTTATCGAGATGATGGCACAAATAAGAAGGAATGTTATTTATGCTATATACCAGGTTGGTTGCTACCAAACATAACTTATAGGGTTATATATTGTGTTGGTTTGGTATAAAAACGATAATTGTTCTGTAACTTCTATTGTTTCAGTTTAAACCCGTGATGGTGAAGGATCCTCCAAAACCCCGCAATGACAGTACAAATGGGTCTCTTCCGCCACCATCATCTGTTAGTTCTGAAGCTAGCGTATGACAAGGAGTTATGCATATATCAAGGACAGTGCAAATGGGACACTTCCCCAACCACTATCCGTTAGCTCTGAGGCGCGTATGACATGACGTTATGCATATATCTCATAGAGCTCAAACGACATCCGATAGTAAATTGGGCCCTTTTGTTGTATCATCGAGTTGTGTATATCATGAACATGTAAATTAGAATGTCCTGTAGAGAGGGGTATAAAGGTAATGTAAAGTGGCTTTACAGCTGCATTTCCTATTCTCATACGCAAATTCATTGTTTTGTCTTTTAACAATATATACATAATTATCAAATTACAAAGGATCTAACCAATTTCTAATGAGATTAGAAGCATTTTTTTTTTAACATTCTTTAGACTTTCAATCGCAAGGTATTGAGCATATTATCTTGGCCAATTTCTGGCGAAATTTTAAGGACAGCTGTATGTGTTCGTTCGCTAGATTTAACCGGACTAATGAACAACATGAACAATTAAACATATGAAACTTCTTGTTTATGTTCGTTCGCTAAACAAAAGAGGTTGTTCACGTCCGTTTATGTTCCTTGATTAAAGTTACACGAACATAAATGAACAATCATTAATGAACATATATGTACAAGCATAAAATAATCAGTAAACATAATAACATTTCTTTTTTTGGTGTGTTCATTTGTCTTCGTATAGTACAAAAGTCTATAAAAAAAAACATACTGTATCTAGTTTCTCTACCTTAAGAATATCGGGATGGATTTGTTCTTTGAACGCATGCCACAGATCATAATCACACTGATTCTCCATAAGAATAACTATACCATGCTTTCCCCATCTTAAGAAATCTTTAAATGGCAACTTTAAATCAATTAATCGATCATACAATTCTGAAAATTTTAAACACATTCTTGTAACAACAACTCTAACACAAGAAATCAACTCATCTTGGTAAAAAAAAAANAAAAAAAAAAAAAAAAAAAACAACAACAACAACAACAACAACAACAACAACAACATTATAGTTGTCAAAAAATCATCTTTAGAGTAGCGAACTAAAGAAAAAAAACTCTTTTGAACGCTAATGTTGACATTTTTGTCTTCATGTGAGTAATAAAGATAAAAAAAAATATTCTGTGATGACCATTTACCCTTGGATTTTTGAAAATTGCATCCATCGTCCCTAAGGTAAATTACATAAATGGTCCCTGTGGTTTAGAAAAAAATTGCATCCACAGTCCTTAATATTTTTTTTGGACCCGTTACATTTTTATATACGTTTTACTATGTTTTAATCTACGTTTTAATCTGTTTTTATACGTTTTCATCTGTTTTTTTTATTAACTTTTGAATTTTTTTTGTCACAAGTGAAATTTTTTATCGAAAAAAAAATTTATTAGAAAATATTAAAAAAAAAATAAAAAAATCACATGTCACGAACAAAAATTCCTAAAAAAATTATTTCAGAAAAGAATTTTGAAAAAAAAAAAGAATTTCAAAAAAAGAATTTCGAAAAAAAATTGGAAAAAAAAATAGGAACGGTGGACGCAATTTTCTCCAAACGACAGGGACCATTTATGTAATTTAGAGCGATGGTGGATGCAATTTTCGCAAACCCACATGGACGATTTATGTAATTTGTAAGGGTAAAATGGTCATACTACTTACAGAAAGACAAAAGTGTCAATATTCGTGTTAACAAGAGTATTTTTTTTTAGTTCGCTACTCTGAAAATGATTTTTTGACAACTATGATGCTTTTTTATAAAATTAGCCCTAATTAATATATAATAGTTATATTTTAATTATTATTTCACAATAAATACTAATGCTCGTTATAACTTAACGGTGGTTAGTCTAACGGACGTTAAATATTAACTAGAAGGACTAAAGAGAAAATAGCCAAATTGCTACTTGGACTCCAAGCTATTCCACTATAAATACACTCCAAGCTATTACATTCTTCACACGACAACAATGGAGCCTTGCGATACAAGCGTCACCCAATCCGCCTTCTCCCAACGCGTCCCAATCAAATCAATACTCTCTCGCCCTGACGGCGGGGCCGGATTAGCTGGCCAAACCATAAAAGTTGGCGGATGGGTTATGTTAGCCTCGCTCTTTTATAAAGATAACGTCACATACGTGAATTGGACTAGATATGTAGCAAGTTGTGCCATTAGGGACTACTTATGTACATTTGGCAAACTTGTAATGTGTAGAGCCTATAAATACCCATCATGACTCTCCATGAGGGGTGTGGTTAAGCATTAGGTGTATTGTATTGTTTCATTTATTAATAAAGTTTCCTTATCTTCTCCACCCTCTCTCTACTTTCTCTCTCTAAAAAGATGAATACTTTCATCTTCTTTGATCAACCAAGACCTCTCGAACCACATAAATTATATAATTTCGGTCCTACAATTGGCATCAGAGCCAGGTTGTGTTGTTTCATTGATTTGTGTGGTTCGAATCTTGTTTTTGAATCTGTTTTCTATACATTTTTTATAGATCTGGAAATTTTTTTCCTTATCGTTATCTACAACAGTTTCTAAACAAGTCATTTGTATCTTTTTGGTCAAAATAGTCTCGTACTATATCACAGTTTTCAAAAACTGGATTGTGTCATCTTTATGTCCATTCAGTTTTTTTTATATCTTATGGCTATTTTGTACCGTCCGTGAAAAAAAAAATGGTCAAAAAAGGTGGTCAAATCTCATCGGAAACTGGGAAATAGGCTGGTCGGAATCTCGCCGGAAAACTCGAAATTTCTTGTATAAGAAATTTTCGAAATCATAAGACCCTAAATTATCGAGAAAATCAATTTTCGAGATAGTTTAGCCCCAATTTATCGAGAAAGCAAAAGAAAGGAGGTGAAGCAGAAAGACTACATGACCACAAACCATATACCAACAAAACTCATTTGGACTTCAGCTCATAGACATCATCAGTCCGCTGTTATGAAACCAAAATGAAAATGAAAGAGATGACCAACAACATAGTCTATCCACTGCCAAATCTAAACCAAAACCATCCTAACTAATCCTTCACGGCTACACCCATATCACAAATCCTTCTCTAACAACAACTTCCACTAGAACGTAAACGGAATTAAATACAATATCTCAGATGGGTTCAATTATTCTTCTAATCTTTACAAGATTTTTTGTTGAACCATTAATCATCATCGATTCTTTTGGAAGGTTACTTCCTTAATATCCGAACATAATAGAAAAGAAAGTTAACTATGAAGTCACTTCCTTTCTATGATTCGTTAATTGACCAAAACGGAAACACAAACAAAAACACACTATAAACCTACCTGAGATCAAACATATGATCTTGAAGTCGTAACTTATGTTTCTTCTTCGTGGTTATATGAATCGGGCACATGAAGAAAAAAGATTGGGTATGGTTTAGTTTGTGATTGATTGTGTCGTTATTGATGATGAAGATGGAGATAGAGACGTTTGGTTTGTGGATGAAGGGAGTGATTTGTGTGTACTGTGTATGAAATGGATAGGAGCGTGTAGGTGAAAATGGGGGGGCGGATATTATAACACAAGTGTTTTAGGTTTAGGGATTTCTTATAACCGGATATACACTTGGATTGGATGTATTATGTATAGATTTGGTTTGGGCTTTGTATCCTACTGTCACAACATGGGCCTCGTATCCGGATCTGTAATTCATTCAGTTGGGCTGTAATATGACAATCACAAATATGGACTGTTTGTGGGCTTAAGTGAGTTACACGTTGGATTAGACTACTAATGTGATGAGCTAATGCAATTATTGTTACAAAAATTTGTTATCCGAATTTTTTAAGAATATTGGATACAATTTTTAACAATGGAAAATGAGTGGTATTTTGGTATTGCAAATTTCACGGGGATACATATTTCACGGCTAGAATTGTTATGTTTAACAAAAATTACTACGGGGTTTTTGTACGGTATTACTAATTTGATTTTGAAGTGGCGTTTCAAGCGTGTACTTATTTATCTTTGAGTTATGCGGGTCTCAAGATAACTTGTTTGAGCATTCATATTAATGGTGACGAAGACTTGATTTATCTAGTTTTCATAGGTCAAGGGGTGGATGGACGAAGACCTAGTTAACTATCACTTAAAGGAGTTACGTTGTAGTGCTCAGTGTCACACAAAGATGTGGATAATCAAGAGGTGATGTACGTCTTATACTTGATGGTTGGTTGGTTGAAGAGTATAGAGTACTCAGGGATTCGATGCTTCACGAACTCTCTACACCGTTCTTAGTCACACCATCGTACAAGATTAAGTCACAAGATGGGGTGTTTACTTCATTTTCAAGTTGGCCATATCGGGTTGTCTCCACATGTGGTCATTACTATTAGCCGGTGAATTCAAAGGAGGTTCGTTTAAAGGTTGGTTTGAGAAAAGTATTGAGAGTATACTTTTGCGACATATACTCACAAAATATGCGTTCATGGTCTATCTAAATTGCATCAGAAGTGTAAAGTACGGGTAATAATGGCATGTACACAAGATTATGATGATTCCGATAACTCGCAACCATCAGGAGGGAGAAGAACATGCCAGAAGAAGTAGTGCTTCATCTTCAGTACGTTGGTTGATGTAGGGAATTGTGCTTTAAATGTACCAAGTATGTGTATGTGTTCATCGGAGCGTATTACCAACCTTCTTTGCAATGTTATGTGAGTTATGTTGTAATGATGCTTCCAGAACGACAACCATGGTGCAAACTCATTAGTATCTACCTTATCCACTGCGAGATGAGAAGAGAGTTGTCAGTTCACGAGGGAGCACAAGAATGAAAAAAGGCTCGCTAGTTAGGAGGGAGTAATAACCTAACTAGACCATTACAGTTGAAGTTCAGAGCAATGTAAATTTGTGCCTTGTGCCGAAGATCAAATGCCGAGTTCGTCGGATGAGAGAACTTCAAGTCTGCCTCAATATCTAGACTACAGAGACTCTGCGCTTCAACAAGATCAACATAGTTTACTATTGTTGTAATTTTACATTGTTAATGTATTTATAGGTCTCATTGTAACCATTCACGTGTGACGATATCTTGGAGGGAGATTGTTAGCCTCGCTCTTTTATAAAGATAACGTCACATACGTGAATTGGACTAGATATGTAGCAAGTTGTGCCATTAAGGACTACTTATGTACATTTGGCAAACTTGTAATGTGTAGAGCCTATAAATACCCCTCGTGACTCTCCATGAGGGGTGTGGTTAAGCATTAGTAGTATTATAATACCCGCGCATGCGCGGGTTTTTTTTAAAATTTTTTTTGAATGATATATTTTTATTTATTAAAAAACAAATAATTTAATCTTTAAATTTGTTTTGTTGATATACTACATAAGTAGAAGATAAACACAAAAGATAAAGATAAGATGCAACTAACAATAGGATTAAACTTTTTAAATGATTATCTTTAATAATAAAAAATTATAATAA
>LBNU01034562.1:101750-132029 GCA_014162995.1 Artemisia annua
ATTATTATTATTATTATTATTATATTATTTTATTAATCATTATTATTTTAGTTATTATTTATTAATTTTTTATGTTTTATATATAAAAAAATTGAATTACATTACGTTACGCATCAACCAAACAAATTGACAGATTTCATCAATTACAATTACAACACATTACAATTACAACACATTCCAACTCTTTGAACTACAATTACAAATTACATCAAATTACAATTCATTCCAAAGATTACATTTCTTTTAAAAACATTCTGTGAACCAAACGCCCCCTGAAAGTCAAAGTTAAGCCCGATTCTTCCATACGTAGTACTATGAATATGACATGAATATGACGCATAAACTGTACATACACTTGCACACATTAAACTAGCAATATAATATATTTATTTTTAATGACAAGATGCATCATACTGAACTAGCGAAAAGACTTGCTCCAAATTCATGGTTCACTAGAGAACAGGGTTCTAGAAGGTACAAAATGGCGATAATAAGGCGTCGCTAAGATATGGGACGTGACTTACACGCTACAAAATAAACCATTGCGTCGGCTCTAAGCGTGACGTAAATGAGACACGAAAAGACGCGAGGTGTAGCGTCTTTTTAATTAAACTCCGTGATTTATTATTATTATTGTTATTATTATTATTATTGTTATTATTATTATTATTTTTAAAACATCACTTTATTAGAAACTCATAGGATTTACAAGAAATTAGTGGGGAGCCGAGAAACAGTCTGAGCCCCCACTCCTCTAGCTATAGCGAAGCTAATCCTACTAAAAATATGAGCAGCAGCACGTGCTCCAATATCTTGAGTCAACGAGAATCTTCGGATACGCTTTAGTAAGGTCCCCGCATCCTTCTCAAGTTCTCCAAAAGAAGATAATGAAAAGGGGAGAAACCCATATCCCATATCAGCACATTTAGCCTCGTACTTGACGCGTTTACGTCGTGCGGCTTCAATCACCGCACGACCCGACACAAAATCAACTATGCCAGTTTGCGTCAAGGGTGATGACCCTGTCAGATCAACACATACATCAAGCCCACCATCCCATGAGTAAAGTAACATATCAGCTGGACGTAAGGGTTTATCCCTATCCTCAATAAGCCCAATATCAACCTCCTTACGTGCCGAAATCCCCGACCGAGAGCATATGTCAACAAGAACATCACGCACCACAATATGCCGATGTTTAATACCAATTATACCCGCGCACGAGACAGCATTGTCCCCATATATATCCCCAGTAAAGACCTTGGAACAAGCTGAACACGGCATCTGAACAGAAAATAAGGGAACACCTAACCGATAGCACAACATACATCTGTAAGTCCTGGCATTCATAGTCTGTCCTAATCCAGATATTGGAACCACTCTAAGCCAATCTGAAGTGTAGTCCTCCTTTTGCGAATTCCATAGCGCCATCTGTCGAGAAGATAGGCGAAAGGTAGATTCAACCATTTGGGTAACCCGTGCGAAATGTATGTCTGCCAATTTCTTCATGAGTTTGGGGGCAACGATCTCACTTGGGTTACTCAAAAGGTCCATATCTATTTTCGCATTAAAAGTACATAAAAACAACATCAAAAGAAGGCCCAGAAGTTACAATACCAGAATGTCGGAGGAGCTTAGTTTGTAAGCTAGCAGATTGAAGTCTAGAAGCAAGGAAAACATAATTCAAGACATCACCTGCAGAATATACACCAAGCCTCCCAAAAGTAAAGGGTAAGTTGGCGAGTCTCCACTGCCAATCACCAAAACCAGGTCCAGAAGCAGTGACAATATGCTCCAAAGAAGAACGAAGAGCCACATCAAAAGAAATCTGAGCACTCTCAAAGACCTGGGGAGAACAAGTGCGCATAGCAAAATATAATTTAGAAATACCGGCACAAGCACGAAGAAGCAACAACTCGCACTGAGGATCATTAATCTTAGCAATAGCACCCATGAGCTCAATGGTTTTGGCAACCCTCTTCATAACAAGCTCACTACTAAAATCAAGGTCCACACTAACAGGCCCACCTAGTAATTTAACACCGTGTAAAGGTCGGGCAATATTAGGTGGGAAAACACCCACATGCCTGCTTCTGGGATCCTCCTTAGGCCAAAAAACCTTAGTTTTATCAACATTGAGGTGCAAACCACAACGGGGTCCATCCACCATAATAAGCTCTAAAACCTTCCCCACGACCAAAGTATCTCCAATAATAGTGCCATCATCCAGATACCAAGCTTGAAAGGAAAGGCTAAAAGAGTCTCTAATCTTGCATACCAGAGGATGTAACACTAAAGAAAAAAGTAAAGGTCCAAGTGGATCACCTTGTTGCACACCTTGATGCGACCATAAAGTGTGTTCCCCATAATATAATCTAGCTGGGCTGGAGTAACAAAATTCCACCCAACGTGAAATAGCGGGACATCGAAGACGAACCTTGTGTAACATAACCTCACGATCCACCAAGTTGAAGGCATTTTTGAAATCCACCAACAACATCGAAAGGCCCACATCATCCCCACGATCTTCAATTAACCGATTCACGGCATGAAGAATAGCCTCACCTCCCCCAAATACCCCGACACCGAGCTGCAGATCATTTAAGTAACCATCCAAAGAGTGGCCAATCATAGTAGCACTAACCTTGGAGACCAAACGCCTCCAAACGGTGCCCACAACAATAGGTCGAATACCACCACCCGGCTTGACCAGCGGTGTGAGAGGAGCACTAGCAATATACTCACCCAACACCTGGGGCATTTACCATCAAGAAAAAGATTCACCACTTGGGTGATAGAAGCGACTAATGTGACATTTCNCTTAGGCCAAAAAACCTTAGTTTTATCAACATTGAGTTGCAAACCACAACGGGGTCCATCCACCATAATAAGCTCTAAAACCTTCCCCACGACCAAAGTATCTCCAATAATAGTGCCATCATCCAGATACCAAGCTTGAAAGGAAAGGCTAAAAGAGTCTCTAATCTTGCATACCAGAGGATGTAACACTAAAGAAAAATGTAAAGGTCCAAGTGGATCACCTTGTTGCACACCTTGATGCGACCATAAAGTGTGTTCCCCATAATATAATCTAGCTGGGCTGGAGTAACAAAATTCCACCCAACATGACCTCATGTAACATAACCTCACGATCCACCAAGTTGAAATCCACCAACAACATCGAAAGGCCCACATCATCCCCACGATCTTCAATTAACCAATTCACGGCATGAAGAATAGTCTCACCTCCCCCAAATACCCCGACACCGAGCTGCAGATCATTTAAGTAACCATCCATAGAGTGGCCAATCATAGTAGCACTAACCTTGGAGACCAAACACCTCCAAACGGTCCCCACAGCAATAGGTCGAATACCACCACCTGGCTTGACCAGCGGTGTGAGAGGAGCACTAGCAATATACTCACCCAACACCCTGGGGCATTTACCATCAAGAAAAAGATTCACCACTTGGGTGATAGAAGCGACTAACTCATCAGAAATAGCCACTGCAGCACCATTTAAACAATCCAAAAGGAGCTGAGCACGTAAACCATCCCGACCACAAGAAGTACCACGAGGAAAACTCTTAATCATATCAAGAACTACAGCATGAGATGCAACAAGGCTATGATGATCTATAGGTGAGTGCGGCAAAGAAGGAGCTGGTTTGAAGGGGTGTTTAGCCTTTAAGTCCTCAAGAGTAACATCATTATAATTAGCAACACCAGAAGAAGAAAGAACTCTAATAGCCGCAGTATAATGGCCATCACAAATCTTCCTCCTACACTGCTTGACATTACACTCACCCAAGTCCAAATTTCCCTCATCAATACCAGACCATGTTGGGGAGGGTTCGGCTAAAACCTCTCTCACAAGTTGCAAACCACCACCAGGAACACCCCAAGATCGAATAGCATTAGTAATATACTCTTCCTGGCGTTGTCGCTTAATAACAGACCTACACTCAAGATTACTCCTCGGACAAAAGGTTTTAAGTAAATGAAGATTACACGTAAAGATATGAAGATTACACGTAAAGATAGTTTCTTAACTTAATTTTTTTATGTAAAATAAACTCGATATATATGAAATATAATATATTATAAAAATTTATAAATATTTCATATTTTGTGTCATTTTAATTACGGCTTGAGAAACACCATGACTTCAACATAGCTTCTAAGTTATGAGGTTTGGCTATCCCGTTACGTCACGCATCACGCAGACTGTTTCTTTCTTATGACATGATGGAATTTGTCTCGAAGTGCTGAGACTTGTCTCATGAAAACTACACAATAGTCAATTCAAGCCTACACTTTCTCCAATGTTTTACATTAAAGGAAATAAAATAAAATAAAAAATGGAGGCATTAAATGAGAAGTACAATTTAAATGAGAAAAATGAGAAAAAAAACACAACCACATATGTCAGATGCACTTACACTATGTTCTCAAGTTATTTTTTAGAGGAGAAAGTGAAGGAAAGTGGATGAAATCAATTTTTTGTTTGTTCTCAAGAATTTTTAAAGGAGTGAAATGGAAAGGTAAGGAAGTAAAGTGGAGATTATTTAATGTGTTTTGTATTAACTCACTTTCATCCCAAATGTGGGATGAAAGTGAAGTAAAGTAGTTGTCCCCACATAAATTTACCAAACTACCCTTATTATTTATTAACTAGCTTCATGACCCGCCCGATGGGCGGGTATGCTTCATAAAATTGTTTGACAAAAAGTTAATTGCACGTAAATAAATAATGAATAATGGAAAAAATGTTTGACATGTAAACTATATTGTATTGGTTGAAGATTAATTTATATGGAATCAAGTGATCCATTAGTCGCTCGCAAAAGACGGAACATTACATTAAGATACATTCGTTTAATATATCTCAAATAAATCTGCATATGGATTTCAGGAGTTGGAACTTAATCAACTTTTGTTACTTTAATTCATCATCATTCTGCACAAATAAATATTTAGATCAGGCCAATGGAAACTTATAACAATGTAAAAAAGAAAACATACGTATCAATCATATTACATCAAAGTTTTTTGGCTAATTTGGACTACAATATCTTCACCATGTCCCTTTAAGATCATTGCATAAAAGATTACTATAAGAGATGACAATTTGCACTTCATCAATATTTTACTCAAAAATCCTCACTTGATGCATTAATACTTCATGCTAGTACACACATAATGTTTACATGCCTCAAGGGGTTGTCCACTTTCAAACTTCTACGAAGCAAATCCAATCTCTGTCATGAAACTATTGCTTGTTAGTCTTAACCTTGCTTACTTTATAAACACAAAAATAGCCAATCCATAGCAGTAGTCTACCCAAAACCATAAATCACATTCGTGTCACAATTATTGTTTCACTTACCTCATGCTACTGAATTTGATTGCCTTTCAACCAATTCATTACAGAATCTACGTACAAATAAAAACAATGCTATTTGTATTGGTTGCCTTTCCACCTATTGATGCTCTCATTCTCCAAGAACTTCCATAGGTTAAATGGTTCATTTTAACTTGTTACTCCACTCGTCCCATTTTGTTGATTAAAAAAAACTGCAACAGATGAACTAAAAAATGCTAGCACATATGTTAGCATGTCGAGATTTTATAATATGCTGATATGCAGAAACAAACTGATGGTGTGTTTAAAGAACAAAGTTATTACTAAATACTTTTGAGCAAGAATACGTAATCAGAACAGAAACACAACTGATCTTCCATTCTACTTATGTAATAGGCTAAATTGCACCAATATGTATATCGTAATGATCATCAAAAAACCTGGACCTATTTGAGGTGGTATTTATATAAAAGTTCTCGTTTATTAAGAAAAAAGTCGTGTTGGACTTAATTCTGATGACCTGGTAAATACCTTAATTCTTTCATAATCAACGCACTTCCAGAGATGCCAAGGGCGTCTTTGGGATTCCCTAATAAACCGTTATCTACTCATGGGGTGTTCGGAATTGCTGATAATTTTGAGAGTACTTTTTCGTAATCACTAAAAGATGTAAATGATGTATCTCTTGATTATTTATGATATGTATACATAGCTACAATTCTACAACAAATACTTGCACGTCAAACTTTCATAAAATTCAATCAAGTCAAGTACCATAACATGAAGTCCAATAACAAAAATGAACTAACCTTTAGACTAAACTTATCCTTAGGTCTACTTATCGATCTCTGCAAACTGTGTCTTCTTTTAAAGTTCAACTTTAAACTCCCGGAACAAATGAACAATGATCCATCTTCTTTAAAAGGATTCAACTTTTTGACGAAACCATACCCCCTGAACCATCCCTCCTGTTAAGAAGTCATAACGAAAAGTTAATCACCTCGATTAGTATTCTGTAAGAACGGAAGCAAATATAATAAAATAATAGTAGTGAAGTTAGTTTGAAACACATAGGATCCAAAAAAAATTCAAGTTTTATACCATTAAAAAATTCATACAACACAGATTTAAGGGAATCACAAAAGGTTATATACTACATCTATAAAGCACATTTTGAGTGTAGTTATAAGCATGTTTGGCATTATATTCAATTGAGCTGAAACAATAAAACAATGTTTGGCATTATAGTTGAATAGAATGGTTTTGTTCTTAAGCGAAGTTGAAAAAAAAGATTACCTCTATGCTGACTTGTCCGCATACTGTTAGTCCTATTTGTTAGGACGATTCGTCTCAAACGAAAAATGGTAATAAAATAAAAAATAATCAGCTTACACATCCAGCTCAAACATTGCACAAGGTGAATTTTAAACATTACCTGGTCACCTTGCACTGCCAAAAATTCAATTGCAATAAATGTGAAAGGAAGATTGTCTTTATAAACACTTCTTGTTTCTCTCTGTATATCTAACAAAATCATGAATTCAACTAACTTCAGTTACCATATTGAACCAAATAAATCTATTAGTTATTGTACTACATACTAATGGACTTATGGTGCCCTGTTCAGTAAAATACTAACTCTTGGGAACATCGGCTTTGCACTCGGGCCTAATTGGGAATTATTAAGAATAGAATTGAGTTTCTGCTTCTTGTTTGTATGTCATAACCCTTGAACAGACTTGGAAAGTGCCCAAGCGTAGCTTTCGAGTATCAAACTAATATACTAATGCCAAAAAACAAAACAAAAAAGAGATTATGATGTAAACGAAATATCAGGGAAAATGATATACAAAGAACAATGAGTAAAAGGTAAAAGTTTCATTACATCATGAAATTTATCTGAACTTCTCATTCAAACACCTCTTAGTTGTACTTTTTTTGTCTTAAATTTGGCATCTTGCTAGGCACCTAGTTTAACAAAAATATGTATGACTGTGTTTTTGGTCTATGTTAATACAGGGAGTGTAAAACGATATGGTTATCGAACATGAGAATATTTAGCTCAAATGTTTACACATGTATAAAAAACCATTCATATCAAAATTATAATAGGTTTCACTAATATCATATAACTCACACACCAAAACTTTTTTGGGACCACACATGTATTACTTACTAATAATTTTTATGTAGAAATAGAGATATACAACTTTATGAGATAAAGTTGTCCTCATATATAGTTTTGGGTTTTTAATGTAGACATGTCGACATATAATTCATGGTTAAAAACTGGAAGAGTCAAAAGCAAACTAAAGGATTGACCTTTACTCTTAATAATTGTTACCATAAAGCTTGTGTCGATGGGAAACAGTTACTATTAACCTTGAGATGTAATGTGTCCGAATGATCTAACCTCGTTATTGGAATCACAATTATATGACCAGTCATGCTACCTGTAATAGCTAGACAAATGAAAAAAACATTAAGTGTGGTATGTTTATGAACATTAACAATAGAAACTAAGAAATAAATATTATCTTACAAATTACATAAAACTCCAATTTCAAAAGCTTTGCTCGCGAAAATACATTGTTGTTCTCATAGGAATCCGCCTGTTTTACAATCCACATTCGTCTCGAGAACCTGCACAATGCTTGTATTATTAATTAGAGATAAAATAGTAAACCATTTTTTGAAATTTTTAAGTTTTGATAAGCATAGCAGTGTTTCAAAGACCATCCTTGCTACCTCATTGCTTGTTTTGCCGGTCAGCAGGTTGTTAACGGGAATCACATTTATTTCATGCTCTCATAGTCTCATTCCTTGTCACACGTAATTAGAAGATACTTTGCAATAGCCCTGCAACAAATTAATAGTTTTCAACAGCCTTATACCCCAAATTAATATAAGGGTAGGATAATCTATCATGCAATAGATAAACGTTACTCATTTAAGAGCGTTGAGTTACAATTGTGCAAATCATATAGAAGAATAGCAATGAAAAAAAACGCTATAAAACCCTTTTAAGCATCCTTATACTCGCAAGGTTGGTTGCTCAAAGGATCTTTTAGCCAAATTTAGGATCATCTATTAGCATGAACAATGATGATATTAAGTTTAAAGTTGTATTTCACACCTTAAGTTTTTCAAATGTCTTGAATTCAGTAGCATCAAGTCCTCATGCAAATATGTAATGTAAACAATAATGTCGTATTTTCCCTAAATAATTATTATCTTACTTGCAAATGAGCAAAACAAATTATTGAACTTCTAATTTATGTGATGGTGTACTCATAATCACAACATTAGACACTTAGACACATGTTTACCATATTATACCACATATTAATCGCATCAACATTAGTCTCAAACAGTTTGTACTTATTTGTCTCCCTTTTATATTTCATTTTTTATGTCCCTGTAAAATTAATTTATGCATGTTCTTCAAGTATATTCGCCCGATCTTAGAAACATACCAGATTTCAATTACGGATGCATTCTGCCATTCCAAATGCTCCATGATTTTGTGTCTTAAACCAAGATTGGCCAAAAGTGAAACATGTTTCCAATGAAAGAGAGCTGCAAAAAGGAAGTTACCTTGTTGAGAACAATTGTTGAGAACAACCAAATATGATTTGTAGGTACTGGCCATTTTGTGCAAAATGCATGCCAGCAGTAACAACAACTGGTCAAAGTAATAAAAAAATTCCAAAGTCTAACCATCATTTTAAATAATAAAAAACAAAAAAAGCAAGCCAAATGATATAAAGTTATAAACGATTACAAAGTTGCTTCTTCTCTTACCATAATTTTCACGGGTCGTTGCCCATGGTCTCCAAGAACATCAGTCACGAATTCCATTGATGTGCTCATATGTTCTCGCTAAAAGAATAACATATTTGTGAATATATTTATTAAGCTAGAAGGAAAAACAACCTAATCTAAATCATCATCTTTCGAATTATAATCACGGTATTTCTTATGAAAAGTACCTCAAGGAATTCATTGAACTCTGCTTGCTTTTTGCTGGCTTCAGTTTCTCATGCCTCAAGAAATACTCTTCCAAGAACAAAAACACAAACAGCAATATAACTGTATGAAAAACACAACATGTAATAAATTAAGAGACTGCAATACCCAAACTTTATGGTGTGCTAATGGATTTCGCTTTTGAGCATATTGTTACATATAATTATAGTCATCAGAATGAAAGTAATATGATCAAATGTAGGTTCAGAGCTGGATGATGAGATTAACATCTAAATGAAATTTGAGTTGAAATTGTTTATAATATACGGCAAAAAAGAAAGGGAATGATACATACACATTCCCGTAGTTGTTATTTGCATATGCTCCACCATCATGACCAGCATACATGAAAAGTGATCCGGAGTGTTTGAGTGAGACCTAATAATATCGTTGAAAGAAGGGGCTACTAAGTTGATGGCAGGACTTTAGTAAACATATTTGGTCATGAAATAAGCATACCTCCAATATGTCGAGGACTTTCGATACTAATTCAATCATCCTATATCTAACCTGAATCAGATTTATATAAAGAATTTATTAGCACCAAAATTATGATTCTAAACCAAGTATTTTAAAGAAAATCACTATGAAACCGCTTCTTTAATAAACTGGGGAGCATTCCCTGTAATATGTAAATATATGCATCGCCAATATCTACATCCCCGGGATCATTACTTGTTCCAAGATATTACATGAATCTAAAAGTTAGCAGTTAGCCACTGATTACATCAAACTTCTTAAAAATGTAGGAAAAGTGTGATAAAGAATAGAAATTGAAGATTATATTGGTAAGAAATAGGGGATGCACCTTCATTTTCAGATTCTCGAACCATTTACGCCATGAATATGCGACCTAATAATCATTATAAACAGAAAACCATGTAAATGGATCTTTATAATCCATTAGGCCATGTTTGGTACGCTGGAAAGGAAAGGTAGGAAACGGAATGAGAAACAAATCCTTTGTTTGGTGGACACGATGCATGGAAACGGGGCTTAAATATCCATTCTCCGTCACATTTTAGTTGAGAATGAAGAGAGGCACAAAACAGTGGGATATAAATATCATTTGGCATGTGCAGCGCACATGACATCACAAATCTTAAAAACTTCCCAAACCTTGTGTATGTTGTTGTTCTTCGTCAAGTTTGCAATAATTAATTGAAAAAAATAATTGATTCAATTATGTTATCTCAATATTCTCATGAAGATTTCAAGAACTGAATATCCAAAATATTTTGGGGCACTTACAAGAATCAACCCCCTAGCCATGTTCGTCTATGCATGTTGATGTTAACAATAAAATCATTTTGCTGCTTGCAATTCAATTTGTTTTGCTCCAACTGTTTATTAATCACCGATAATATGGTTTGGTCCATTATGATTTAGTCATTTTAATAATCAATAGTTCCAGAAGAAGAATAAGTTATTTAGTTTCCATTCTCATACTTCACGTTATCAAACACAACATCGAATTATTTAGACCAATTCTCTCCGTCGATTCCATTATCGTACCAAACAGTGGAATTGAATTTGTTTTTCAAAGCTATTCTCATTCTCTCCGTTTCCGTTCTATGTTATAATTCCATTGTCTTTCATTCTCTCCTACCAAACACCCCCTTATAGTTAAGCTATATATAAAATATAAACAATACATGATGAAATCAGGACGTTGGATGCTTGGATGGCTAGAACAATTGCATAAGCAATGAAGACCAGAGATTTAAAAAAATTCATAGTAGATAATATTTAGGGTTTTCAAAAGTTGAATTGTTTTGGAATTATAATATGCGTTTTATTCTTTGTTTGTAGAGAATGTGTTTTTTTTAAAGATTTTGGCAAACGATTTAAAATTTTGAAAACAGAATATTGAATAACTAATTGATTGAGGTTTCTTAGTTGTCAGTTATAAGATTATTTAAAAGCCCTTTAAACATGCCTTATTTGTTCCATATATTTTGATTGAGAATTTAATTAGGATCACTAAATTGTAGCTAAAATCAGTTTTGAAAATATGTAATTTATTTATGGATTCAAATTTAAGCATCTATATTTTGTTTTCAAATGTTTCAACACAAACACTTAAGTGCTCTAGTGGTTGAGTGTTTGCTCTTTGTTCAAGAGGTCATGGGTTCGAGTCCCATTAGCTTCAAATTTTTTAAAAATGATAAATTCATGCATGAAAAGTGTGTGCCATGTAGGCAATGACATGGCACTGAGTTGAATATGTGGCAATGAGGTGGCAAATGTTAGAGGTTAATGACGTGTCATGGTTAGCCTATTATATAGTGTAGGATGTATGTTTGTATCGATATATAAGTTATGACGAGTTTTATAATATGTTCGAGTTATAAAATATATAAGTCACAAGTCCGAGTCATCACTTCTCGGTCCATTGTCCAAATCCAAATGTCAAGGCGGTTGTCGAAATCAACCATTGACTAAAAAGTCAAGGTGACCTCGACGTCGCTCAAAGTTCACAAGTCCAAATATACCCAACTAACCTATCTCCGTCAAACTAATGCCGTGTCAAACCTCCTTATTACTCCTTTCGGCCACAAATGAAACAACAACAACAACAACAATATAACAACAATAACATCACCACGAATAATAACAACAAGACATTAAGCCGCGTATAACCTCGGGTCGGTTTACCAAGCCAAACCCGAGCCAAGAGACTTCCTCTTGAGTCTCGGCTAATCCGCGAACCACAAGGGTCGAACCCGAGACCACGTAGGCTCGGCTAGGCTCAATCCGAGCTCGACAAAAACAAGCAAACGGACCTCTTGGGTCTTCGGCATCACAACAACAACAACAATTCAACTATGTCACTTCACACATTATGGTAAATATGGCATATCAAATTCTTTCATTACCTTTTCATTTTGTACAACTTGAGAACACAAATATGTAAGTTAGTTTCATTTTCTTTCATCTCATATTCTATACTTTACTTTCATTTACTTTACTTTTCTCTTAAGAAAAAACTTAAGAACATAGTGTTAAAAAAAAGATGCATCTTCTTTAAAATTCTCCTCCTATTTAAAATGTGTCGCTAAAAATCCTTCTTATTCTTTTTATTTTAGTTTTTCTTCTCACTAAATTTTTTCCTGACCAATATAATTTCAGTCTTTCACCCACTAACACTTCACTTGAAAGAAGATAACTCCATTAAAACTACGTTATCCAACTAAAGAAAATTCAAAGATAGAAGTACTAGATGTTATGGATGGTAAAATAATCGACTCCATTAAAAGTACGCTATCCAACTAAAGAAAATTCCAAGATAGAAGTACTAGAGATTATGGATGGCATAAAAAACCTGAGCCTATTCATGAGAGTAACTTTTCTACATGATATTCAAGAAACCAACACTTTAGTAAACTGTATCTTCTGTTAAAAAAAAAAAAAAAAAAAAAAAAATGTAAACTGTATCTAATTTGCACATTTATATGGTCAACCAGTCAATACATTGAGATTACGGGTATGTTTGGCAAAACTAGCTGTAAGCTGTATGCTATAAGCTGTTAACTGTAAGCTGTAAGCTGTAAGCTGTAAACTGCAAAGCTGTTAACATGAGCTACAAGCTATATCTTTTTTCAATAAAAGTGTTTGGTAAGTTAGCTGTTAAATGTAATTTTAAGATGTAAAATGACATAAAAGGACATATTTATAATTCTAAACAAATGTTTGGAGGGTATATCAATAATTTAAAGTTTTAACAGCTCCAAAATGTTTTAAAAGCTTCATGAATCAGCTTTTCATTTATGAGCTATTTGTTTGAAATAAAAGCTTGAAGTTAATGTATCCAAACGGAGCTACTTATTTTAAAGGTGATTAATTATTTTTGTAACAAAAAACTAACAGCTCCTCAAAAAGCTTCTACCAAACATGCCCGTCAACTATTTATTTTTGCCGTCAACTTTGGTCAATATGTTGGAATTTTAACTAATAACTTCCAAACTAATCCATTTAATTACAGTTTTTTAAAATTTACAAATTTTAACAAAAAACTTCCTAACTATTACATTTAATTACAGTTAAACCAGATATAATCATGTATATAAATTGTTTAATTTTGATTTTTAAGTACACTTAACTTTTACCATTCTCAAATAAATTTTGCATTCATTAAAATTTCTCCAACAATAACTAATTCAACATTACAAGGTAATTAGTAACTAGTGTTGTTGTCCTATGATATGTCAAGATTAGTGATAATCTTAGAAAGGGAGAGTGTGGGTGTGTTACACTCTAAATCTATAGAGAGAAAAAGAAAGAATGATATGTCAAGATTAGTGATAATCTTAGAAAGAGAGAGTGTGGGTGTGTTACACTCTAAATCTATAGAGAGAAAAAGAAAGAAGGAGAGAAAGTTAGGAAGGTAAGAGAAGATATTTTTATTGCACACGCTCCTCAAGTGAGGAGGGAAGGAGATATTTATACCTATAGTACATATTTAAGCCCCTTACTTTCCCGACCATTCAATAGTTGGGAAAGTTCCCAAGTTTTCCTTCCCCTCCCAACTATACAAGTGTTGGGAGGGTAAATTACAACTAACAACTATTACATAGTATTACTAATACAAGTGTTCGGCATGAAGATCACTCTTCGCCCTATTCCACTCCTCGAGTATCACATTCGAGAGTTAACAATCACTATTTCAACACATTCCCTTTAGGTGGAGCAAACCGTACACCAACGCTTGCACCAATTAACGACACTAAGCGGAATGTCGAGTCCTAATCCTAGCTAAAACCAATCTACAAACCAACACATGGCTACTCGGACAAGCACCTTGTCCACTTGGGTTTACACACAATCCAAGTCTTCATCCGACGATTACCTCATCCTAATCTTCACACGGACGATCACCCCGTCCTAATCCACAAACTATTACAAGGACTTCACACTTTGTCCCAATCTATAGTAACACAACTAGTCACGACTCACACACAAGTCAGATACACAAATATACAAGAATAGAATTTGGAGGTGGGAGAAGTGAATCGTAACACTAGTTACGTGTGTGTGCGAATACTAATCTATAACACTTCATTTCTTGACGAATACGAGCATTCTTCTCTTGCACTTTGATGTAGACAATAACGAGATCACTTATAAACACATATCAATACGTTATAGTGATCAAAGAAGAAGAGGAAAAGAACAAAAAAAATTTGTGCCAAGAGGACCAGTTTTTGTACAGGGAATAGTGCAGTATTTATAGGCACCAGGAGGAGCGGGGACGGTCCTTTAAACCTTGGACGGTCCCGTATATATAAGGGACCGTCACCATGGTTACGGGACCATACCAACAAACGCTCTCATTTTTGCCCTGGTGTGGTGAAAATTTATCTAATTTTAGGCGGGAAAACTAGCAGTTAGAGAATTTTAAATTCAAATATATTTTCTTATTAAAACATTTCTTTATAATTACAAAAATACTTTTGTAAAAATATTTTGTCACATAAAACTGTGAGGTTTTATGAAAAATATTTTCTTTGATCACTTAACTAATATTGGTATAGTGTTTGTTCATAGATTAAGTGACATTGTAGTCGGGACGTTGTCGAAACGAGCTTTCTCGATCAAAAACTTATTAAACGTAGTTTTACGTAACGTGTTTCTATATTTTGTGATTATCAAAACGTATAGAGACCGAATAATGCAAATGACATTTTTGACATTATTTGTATTAAAAGGTTTACAGATGCTGAACCAACGGTTACTGGTTCAGGACCAAGTCAACCAATTGAGGTACAATCAACCCATAAGGTTGGTAGTCAGAGGCGAAAGAGTACCAGAAAGGCTGCCAAACAAGCTGCAATTTGAATAGCTTTATGTATGATTGAGATAAATAATTTCTTTAAGTTATGTTGTTGTAGCAACCCGTAAATTTTCATAAGACAAAATGCCTATTTTGCCCTTTGACTTTGACTTTTGACTATTTGACTTTTACCGTAACGTAAAAGCAATTACTATAACCGGTAATTTTTACAAGTTAAATAATTTACTCTGCTTCGAATTATTACACTCTGAACATTTTTGTTTACCTCTATCAATAATTAACTATTTAATGTTAATTATTATTAATTTTATACTAAATAAATACTTTTACGTATAATCAAGAAAGTTTAATCGCGTGAGCTTAACAACGTATACGCACTCCGTTAAACTTATCACTCATCAAGTATACTTAATTGGAGTATATTGATAAAATTTAAAATTGCTGTAAGTATTATATTTTTATGTTGCCCTATTTTAAGCGTCGAAACTTAAAAGCTTAACATTAGTAATTACCAAAATCAAACTATATCTATTATATACTTAAACTATACAAGATATTCACTTTTCGTCCCCTGGTGCCACGACATATACACATCAGTAAACACATCTCATTTGCATGAGACAAGTGTAACCATTTAGTAAATGTACAACTATTTAGATAATTACTAATTTAGATATTTGTGGAACTAAATCTCAAATATAACTTCACATTTTTTTTCTTGTGCTTCTTCCTCTTTGACGTACAAACACAACAAAAATAAAACACCATTTCATCCCCTTTGATTTCTAGTTAAGTTTATGCAATTAAGTTGAAGGTTCAAGGGTTATTACAAGAGCTTGGTTTAATTCTCCATTAAAACATCATCAACCATCATCTTCTAGGGTGTTTAAGGCTGAATTAGAAGACTTAAGTACAAGGTTCATAAGGCTACAACAAGTTGAGTTGAAGATTTGAAAGATTTATTGGTGATAGAAAGACTTAGGATAGTGTTCTTGGGTTTTTGGTGTTTCTCATCCAAGAATTTGTAAGACTATATTTAGTTTTCAATGTCTTTCAATCATTTTTATGTAATATATACCTTGTACAAGTCTTATATGTATTTTGACAAGATATGATGTTGTACATAAACGAAAAACATGAGTTAGACTTGAAGAAACAATTTTGAAACAACTAGTTAGTAACTAGTGAATTTGTTAAGCCTTGACATAAAATCAAGAACCATAGACTTGATTAAACTTAAGAAACAGATAGTGTAAAAATATGAATTTGGGCTTTTGAATCAATTAAAAAGGACTTGTGGTTAAAAAGTTATGCTTAAGTAAAGATTACTAAAAGAAATTGGTGATGGAAACAAAAAGGGTTCTGATCTGATTCTTAAATCACGATTTATGCCCCTTTCTTTTCCGAATCATTGAAAGTGGCAAACACGAAAGTTGTTCAGAAAGATGTTTTACATATGACAGCGCGGGAATTTTAGCCTGAAAGTGAAAAATGAGGGCTGTAAACTACGAAAACCAACTGGACCTGTTTAAGACTGAAAAACAGCCATGACTCGAGTCTTTATGGCATTTTGACCTCTTGAGGCCAAGACACACCCAAGGCTGTTGTCTCAAGGCTTTCTAAGTCGAGACGTAGCAACGGCTATGGTCTTAGTTGTTGTCTCAAGGTTGTGTGTCTAGCCGCACCGCACGGCTAGCTTGGGTATGATGACCCGAAACTTGTCATTGAGACTTGTTTAATTAATTGACTCATTTCTTGACCTCGACAACTTATGAAAGTTGACAACATATATCATTACCATAAAGTCACAACCTATACTTGATCCACGAAATTATAATAACTAGTATGATATCTAAATATCGTTTTGAACACTTTACACGACAAAGTTATGAAACGCCGTTAGCAATTTCATCGCAACACACTTGACCATTAAATTGGTAGTAATCACACTCGATAAATGTTACACTAAATCTTTCATGATACATAACTATTACCAATAGTCATTGACGAAACATGACAAATGTTTTCATACGACATTTGTTTCGTCAAATACTTTACGTATAAATGATAAGTACTACAATAGTAGGGAGTTTCATTATCATAAGAGGCCTCTTTGGGGTGTCGTATCGACAAGTTGTGGATTTACGAATTAATGTGTCCTAGCTCCTTATACGTTCACTACATGACCTCTAGATTTTGATAGCCCAATAAGATATACGAAGTTATTTATAAGAGGCTATTAGCCAAACAACATTTTAAGGATGCTTCACTCATTTATACATCATAAGATATATGTACAACATCTTAATCAAGTAAATGACTTTACATATACTTGTACACTCATATTGTACATTATACTAAGACGTGATCACTATACTCTCGTAGGTTATCGTTAAAGATCGTGGTCTTGCCATATACTATCTGTTGTATTAAACTACTACTGATTACTATGGTGAGTTCATAGCCCCTACTTTTGTTTAACTGTTTTATAAACTCATTGGGGGAGATAGATGCTACTGTTTTTACTATGGACAATTACTTGTAAACTGAATGCTTTCACTGAATATATTATTTCTTGTGTCTAAGATCCCTTTGCCACAAGTCCCCCACATGAAGGACCATTAATCACTTGTGAGTGAATGCGAATATAGTAGATAGGCCTATCGGGATTGATGAATCCCATTTGTGTTAGCTGGATAAGTAACCAAACGAACTATATTTGTAACTCTAGCTATATGGTAAGTACCTACACCGGGCCATTATTATTCTATATATCATTGTTGATATATATCATCAGTTTGAGTGCCATGAGCTTAGATGCAATAATATACTTACCCGATGATTGTATTCATTGCAATTATCACTTTAACTCTGATAACTAAATTCCACTACTTTTTACAAACCTATGAATTCACTCAACCTTTGTGTTAACTTTTTAGCATGTTTATCTCAGGTCTGAAAGCATAAGCTGGCATGAGAAGGCATGCGGAAAACCTTTTGAACACGATGCATATGTTATCATTCGAAAAACTTTACAACTTTTATGTGCACATATTTTAAACTTGCGGGACCTCTTGTAAACTCTGATATTTTATTCGAATGATAATATATTTCAAAACGTCTCATTTTGAGTCATTTTCTGTAATTTGTACTCTGTGCTATGAAGTAATACCCCAGTGACACAATCTTTCGCTGCGATAATTTTGGGGGTGTTACAGTTGTTGTTTGTGAGCTTTAGATTAAGACAATTGCTATTTCTATATTTCTGTTTATGGTTGTTATACAACGGTGATTAAGACAATTGGTATGTCTATATTTCTGTTATGTTATGCATTATTGGCTTATGAGCCTGACATGTTTATGCCTTGTAATTCTATGCATACTAAAATATCTGCTATGTTGATTTACATTTTTCAAAATCGGTAAACAATCTATGACACCATATGACCATTAACTGCCACCCAAATTCATTAACCAAATACATTACATAATATTACCAAAATACAACCAAAGTTTTTTCAACTACCACACAAAATTTTACATTAAGTGTTTCATCCTCTACTGGCGCAACACAAAGGTGTTAACAAAGATGTCATTTCATCATTTTTCTTTACTGGCGAGCTTCCTTTTTACACCTGTAACTCCAAGGTTCGTTTTTTCCTTTACTGTCATTATCTGCAATTGCTCCTAAACCATGTGTGGGTCTTCTTATTCCAAATGTCTTATTAGCTTTACAATCCCATATATGCTGTGCTGGAAGGCCGAGTATCAAATAATTTGGTATTAGAGTAAGCCATTACTTTTTGATGTGGAATATTTTTTGAGCTTGAAAATGTTAGAGCTGGAACTTTTTTAACAAGAAAATTTCTGGTGGCTAAATAATGGTGGAACTTTCAAGAGCTTTAACAGCTTGAACATCGAGTACATCACTGCTTATTTCATCACTGCTTGATGATACAATGTCAGTGCTTGTATCATAATCATCACTGCTTGAGAATAACCATGAACAGATTGGGCTTGAATCATTTACAACTTGAACATTGAGCTCATCACTGCTAATATCATCACTGATTGATGATACAATGTCAGTTATTGTATCATAAGAATCAATGAAAATGATTTTTGCAAACATATACAAAAAGATAGTCGTGAACTAACAAATACGAAAGTAGAATAATATAGGCAGTAAAAAAATATTCAAAGTGTAGATAACAATTAAATAAATGTGTATAAGCAACTAACCCTTTTTCACCATGGTTTTCAAAGTCGAATTGAGTTATGAGATAAGTTGGGGATAAATCAAGGGTTAGGTAAATAAGTTAGGTAAGGTAATTTGGGAATCTAGTTTCATATTATTGTAACAATAATGTGGGTCGTGTTAAGTAAGAGTTGACTTATGCTGACTTACATAATTCAAAATTGATGTGGGTTGCCTTTGACTATTTTAGTCAACTGCGATCAAATAGCAGCCCTTGAACTCAATAACAATCTCATCAGGTACTGTGACAATACCAGAGTTACCCATTTGAACAACATTAGTATTACATTAAACAGGGCATTCAAAACTCTAAAACAAAAACAAAATCATCAAAAACAGATGATTAAAGATTCATTCACCAATTCACCTAAAGTGTTACTGCTTCTACTCCACCAATTTTTACTGAACACAATAGACCATAACTTCTACTCATGATAGCCATCCAACCCACCACGAGTCCTACTCTCTCTGTCCCAGACACTCCTCAAACACTGCTTCTACTCCACCAATTTTTACTGAAGACATAGACCACATTGGCAATTCTTCATCTTGAACACATACCCCAAACAGTGCTTCTTCTCCACCAATTATTACTGAACACACATACCACAACTTCTATTCATGTTAGCCATCTAACCCACCAACAGCTTAAGGTTTTTGTTTGACTTTTAAAGCATATTTATGGACTTGTAGAACGGCATGAAATATCAGTGATGTGGTTAACATTTTGTTGTAAACCAAATCATATTCTGCAAGATATTTGGATTATAACCATCAAGTAATCAACTTAAATTTGGATAATAATTTATAAATAATCATAATCCTACTTAACAAACAAATAACACAAATCAAAGTAAATAATTTAAGATACTCGAACCATTGTTGTGAAACCATAATGTACATAGACCACATAACTAATCATCAACAAAAGATATTGTTCATATACTGTTAGTGCAAATGTTACGACGTTTTATGTATACAATGTCTTCAGGTTTTAATGATGACAAACGGGTAACTTGTAATACATAACGTAAAGTGCACAAGTTATTCGTTCACACTTCAACGTCTCTCGACATTACTTCAGGTATGTACAAACACATTTTACCAACTTTGTTAAGTGATCAAAGAAAATATTTTTGTCCTTAAACCTTACATTTTATAAATGTGACAAAACATTTTTTACAAAAATAAACTAGACAAATTATTTTTGTATTTATAAAGAAATGTTTAATAAGAAAAATAAATTTGAAATTTGAATTTCAAATTGTCTAAACGTCCTTATTTCCCGCCCAAATCAGATAAAATTTCACCAAGTAACATTTCACCACAAAAGGACAAAAACTGTCGGGAAGGGCCCTTAAATAGGTGACGGTCCCTTATTGATAAGGGACCGTGCAAGGTTTAAGGGACCGTCCCTAGCTTCTCGTGTTTGGTATAAATACTGACCCATTTTCACCAGAAAAACCAATCCTCTTTGCAAAAAAATTTCCTGGTCTTTCCTTTTCATTCTTTGATCACTATAACTCTTTGGTATGTGTTTATAAGTGATCCCGTCATCCACTACATCATGTGCAAGAGAAGAACACTCAAAGTCATCAAGAATCAAAGTGTTATTGAGTCCACACACCAACATAACTAGTGTTATGATTTTATTTTTCCTCTACCTCATGGGTAAGAGAAGAACTCTCGACGTAGATAAAGATTCGAGATGTTATAGATGTCCACACGCAAACGTAACAAGTGTTACGGTGATAGGTTCTATAAATATGTCATTGTATCCGACTTGTGTGTGAGTCGAGGATGGGGATTATATGTGTGAACTTGGATGGTGATATAGATCCAAGAAGTCTTGTAACTAGAATAGGTCATGTAATGTTGTATGGTGTGTGGTGTCCTAGTGTGTAAGTTAGGACTTAGTTGAGTTGGTGTGTGAAGGCTTGGATCGGGTGATGATCTAAGTGTGTCTCGTGTGAAGGCTTGGATTGGGTGAAGATCCAAGTGTGTCTTAGTGTGAAGATTCAAGTGAACGGGAGTGCTCGTTCATGTGAAGGCTTGGATCATTTGTCGATCTAAGTGGGACAAGAGTGCTTGTTCGTGTGGCCACGTGGGCCTTGGTGTAGATTGGTTCTAGCTAGGATTAGGACTCGATATTCCGCTTAGTGTCGTTAAACTTGGTGTAACCTTGTGTACGGTTTGTTCCGCCTAAAAGGAGCGTGTTGATTAGTGAAGTAACTCTCGAGTGTGGTACTCGGGGAGTGGAGTAGGACGAAGAGGTGCTTCGTGCTGAACCACTATAAATCACCGTGTCCGGTTTGCGTTTTCTCTTCCTTACTCTTGACTATCCATACTTGCATTAAATTTATGTTTGTGTGGCTTGGTGTGTACATGCTTGTGATATCAACTAGCTAACTTAGAAGCACAAAACATAAGAAAACTTAATCAGACATAACAGATATGCCCACTGGTGGCGGTCCTTTATATAGGGACGGTCCCCAAACATTTAAGGGACCGTCGGTGTATTTCTGGGACCGTCCACAGTATAATCTGAATTGGCTAAAGACGTTTAAACCTCATGTTATGTTTATGTTTATGTGATTGCGTGACTTATATGTTTGTTGTGAGTGACTTAACCACTATTCACATTTAGTCACACTTGATCAGGAATTTGATACGAAACATTTTAAGTTTTAAAGAGGAACGTATTCACCCCCTCTACGTTTCTACAATTGGTATCAAAGCCAGGTCACTCAAGTTTTCAAAACAAATGGTTTTTAAAATAGAGTACGGTCCACGTATCAAATTTCTCATTAAGAGAAATTAAATATGAATAGTGTTTATGTTGCTAAACTTGTGCTAGAATTATTTGTTACTTAATTCGTACTAGTTTTGTTAGTTAAATGCACTCCGTATACTAGCTTGAAGAAAATGAATTTTTACACAGAAACTATGTTTTGGCTTACTGGTGGCGATCCTTTATCTCTGGGCGGTTCTTTATCACTAAAGGACCATCGAGTATGTAAGGGACCTCTACCAGAATAGTGTCAACTTTGAAAATTCATATAAAATCAACCGTAAGTCCGTAGGAGTCGTGCCACCTGCCGTTTTAAAGATAATTGAATGTACTTTCATTTAAAAAAAGACTTGCAAAGATTAATTCCAAGCTTATGTAAGTCGTAAATGCAAGATACTACATGGTGGTCAAAACTGTATGTCGCGTTTTAACGTAAAACTTGCATTTTGCTCTTACTTTCGAGTCGGATATTTCTAGTAAATAAATCTTTGAAAAATTGAGTCTTCATCTTTTCAAAATANTCTACGTTTCTACAATTGGTATCAAAGCCAGGTCACTCAAGTTTTCAAAACAATGGTTTTTAAAATAGAGTACGGTCCACGTATCAAATTTCTCATTAAGAGAAATTAAATATGAATTGTGTTTATGTTGCTAAACTTGTGCTAGAATTATTTGTTACTTAATTCGTACTAGTTTTGTTAGTTAAATGCACTCCGTATACTAGCTTGAATAAAATGAATTTTTACACGGAAACTATGTTTTGGCTTACTGGTGGCGATCCTTTATCTATGGGCGGTTCTTTATCACTAAAGGACCATCGAGTATGTAAGGGACCTCTACCAGAATAGTGTCAACTTTGAAAATTCATATAAAATCAACCGTAAGTCTGCAGGAGTCGTGCCACCTGCCGTTTTAAAGGTAATTGAATGTACTTTCATTTAAAAAAAGACTTGCAAAGATTAATTCCAAGCTTATGTAAGTCGTAAATGCAAGATACTACATGGTGGTCAAAATTGTATGTCGCGTTTTAACGTAAAACTTGCATTTTGCTCTTACTTTCGAGTCGGATATTTCTAGTAAATAAATCTTTGAAAAATTGAGTCTTCATCTTTTCAAAATATCAATCTTAACTAATCTTTTAAAAAAAAGGGGAGGAAACTATCAAGCTATGTATACATTGTTGTATCAAACATACAAAATGATTACGAATATCTTTGTGTATGTTATGCTAAATAATTATGTGTTTTTGATTTCTTATGATATAATAATTTAGTAAATCTCTTAGATAAGTAGACTAAGATGATTAATCATGTCGAAAACAATTGTCTTACACAATTATCTTTCTAAAGATTCAAGTGTTAAAAATATGTTACCTTAAAATATGTAACACTACTTCAACATGATTTCTAAAACATTGCATGCACTTATCTTGGTTGACCATGGGTTGTCTAATCAAGATAAATGTTTATAATAATACATTAATATTTAAGAAAAAGAAAATGTATTTATGAAGCTTGCATATATTTGAACACACACTAATTGTTTCAAACAAGTAGTCATAAAATTATTTTTACATAAGTTGTGTATTGTATAAAAATGGTTAGGATAATTACTTTTATACTTATGTAATGACGAAATCTATGCATCTTATATGTAATAATAAATAGTTTTATAAATTCAAAATAAATGACAATCTTGAATCATTAAGTTAGTATGTCATTATTAGAAACCTCACACACACATCAAGTATTATATTTGATGGAGCACATTCCATAAATCTCTACTTACTTTCTTTTTTAAAAAGAGTGGTTGTGAGGGTCAAGAAAGATCTCGAGTTTATATCGATTCATTATTCAAAATATGATTGACATCATTATCGAATCTAATTGATAAGTTTTTAAGTGTGGACATGAAATTGGAGTCATTATTTGTCTAGCTTCAAAATATAACAAAAGATATCATCTTGAACCTACATACTCAATCACACTCGATTGGTATGAAAATAATGATGTCCTTATCAAGACGAAAAGAATATGCATCGGATCATAACTCACACTTGTGTTGATGATGTCATATTGAGTCTTTTTGTCCAAAGGTTGTGTTCCAAACATTAAACTAATATGTTTAAAAGGTGCTTAAAATACACAACGAGGTAGGATTGACAACTTGGATATTTCATCCGAAATATTCAAGCAATTTACATTGCAACGCAATTTGTAAATGTGTCATTTCCAAAAAGCCAAACACGAGCAAACATACAACATATGTAGCCTTTGCTCATGAACGAGTCAAGACTCGAAATCACATGTCAAGTAAAAATATTACATATAATACATCATCAATCTTCAAGAAGATAACATGTATCTAAAAAGGATAATTTATACAACGTGTGTCACTACATAAATAAGTAAAATTTGTAAATCACGTTATAACTAAAAATACTTGTTTTCATTAGTAACTCATAAGAGTGAAAAGGTTATTCTCTTAAATAAGCATGTTTGTCAAATGATACAATATGTTTTCTCTCAATAATACAAAGTAAAAGATTACAAGATCTATCAAGGCAAGTAACCCTTATTAGACTCTCTTTCGCAAGATTTATTATGGAGTATTCTTAAAACCAAAATATGCTAAAATATCAACTCAACTAACAAAGATGCCATCTATAAGGTTATGTAATACACCATCGAAACCAAACAACCTATAAATTTCAAACACGTGATTTAAATACCGCACTTGCTTTTGTTAGGATGTTGTGTAAGACATGTCGTTTTCATTAAACGGCTTTTAAAATATTGATAGTAGAGTTATATTAGGACATGTATTAGCGGAATCGGCTAATATCATATTTGGAAAACTTCGATGGGAAAATGTAGGAATTCTAATTCTTCTAATATGAGAATGGCTACTGGAAAACCTACTGCACTAGAAACTCAATTTGACATAACGGTTGAATTGCTTCCAGAGAGAAGTTGGGTTTGTGGTAAACCTGTAAAAATGGTCGTGTTTAGCCATAATTGAGCATCGCTAGTAATAGTCTCATATCCATTCTCTAAATTGAAAAATTTTCATTCCTACATTTGACAAAAGATGTTTTACATCGATGATCTTTGTCTCCTGTTAGAAGTGCACTTTAAACAAGTAGTAATTAGGATTCTTCTTAACAAACCTAGATTACTTGCATATATGTGTTTAATATGTGTAAACAACATCTTGCACTTATATGATTAAATGTCTTCATGCTTCCTTAAATGCTTAATGCCTACTTGCTTAATTATTGAATGCAAGATCTTGCTTTGAATTAGCTTTTCTAATGTCATACTCTTGATATATGTCCATGATACATGCTCTTATGTGCTAAATGTCAACATGTTTTACATAATGCTTGTCTTCATAGTAATCATGTTATGTATGCATTTCTTTACATGGCTTACATGTTATTTGTGCACTTAAACTATGTTGGACTAGGTATGCCTTTCATGATCCTCCTAGATGTCATATAGTCCTACATGCTAATATCCTTGAATATTATATAATGCATGCTTAAATGGCTTACATACTTAAATCTTTGATTATTATGCAACCCGGATTATTTCTTCTCACACTAGATCGAATCTTCCTTTAGGGAGTCTAGTGTCACAATCCCGCCTTATTACCTAAACCATTCCTTAATCATTCGATTACTCCTATCCTTTAATCTGGGAAAAACAGAAAACTGGAGAGACTCTGCACCTTACTGACGGCGGTCCCTTATTGCATTGGCGATCCCTTATCTTTAAAGGACCCTCCAATGATTTAAAGACCGTCCCCAGTAAAGGTCTCACGAACTGGTTCACTGATTTTCCTCTTCTGTAATACTTTGAACCATCCTACACCATGCCTTGTCAAAAACTCACAAAGAAGCATCTTCCTCATAACCTCTCATCACTCAAACCTCAAACCACCAATGTGAAATGAAAAACCGAGTTATCCTTTGTTCTACCAATATCGAGTCATCCACCATTTCCATGCCCTCAAAGAAACCAAGAGTCAATATCATACACCTAGTCATCTTCACAAGACGATTCCACCATGTAACCAAACAAGTGTGTCATCCCCACTATAACCTAAACTATTAAGGTCAAACCACCTTTCATGATACATAAACCTATATTCACTGATGAGGCGACAAGTGTTTCGCTTTTAGGGGGTCATTTAAGCCCAAATCGTTATTTTATGATCAAATATTGCCTTAAATCGTTCCTTTTGTCATTTTAGATACTTTCAGGAGGAATTCTCAAAAACATTGCATTTTGGACGTTTTTGGAGCATAAAAGTGAAGAAAACGACAAAGTCTCAAAAGTATGCTAGAATTCCTACCTAACGGCGTCAGGATTTGGATGCTGACGCTGTCACCTTATGATGAAGGAGTGGATTCAGACTCTACTAGACGACCAAGGAAGAACTCAAGACATTTACACCTGACGGCGTCAGGTGTTACAAAAATTAGGTCGTCAGGTGTAAAGCTAAAGAGAGACGGCCCAGAAGGTTTAAAGAGTGACGGCGTCAGAAGTAGATCTAGGTGATCTGAGAACCTTGGACACGACGAGTTGACGGCGTCAGGACCTATAACCTGACGCCGTCAGAATGTAAATTCTATATATACTTTTCTAATTTTCATTCATTAGGTGTGTAACTTTTAGGAGAACTTTAGGGATAAACACTAGGTCGTATATTACAGTATTTTCAAAGGTTTTCCACCCTTGATTCATTCATGTTTAATTAAAGATAAGTCTTCCCTCAAATCAATCAATATGTCTATGTGTTGCTTGATTATATCTTATGCTTGTCTTTACTTTAACATGCTAGGCTAGGTTTCTCTTGTGTTTGTTTAGATCTAATGAAACCTAGCTATTGATTACTTGTTGTTGGTTTGTTATTGATTGTTGTGGGTGGGTGATGTCGATGTTAGGCTTAAGAAAACTGGCTAACCTCCTATATGGTAACTTGCTTGAACGTCTTAAGAAACATGAATCAGATGTGTACTATGGTTATTTGGTTGTGTTTAATGCATAAGTGAATTATAGTGATCTCATGTTAGGAGCTAGTTGTCGGCTCGACATAGAGTGAAGTAGGAGCTTATAGAGTTAGGGAAGATCGTACACGGCCCTACGAATGGTTTAAAGGAATACAACCCGTCATTCACACAATTGTAACAAACCAGTTAACCGGTAAAAGATAGCTAGGGAGTAAGGAAGTCTAAGTAAACACACTTTTCTCCATATAAGTTTCACAACCAATTTACTTTTCTTGTTATTTTATTTTATTTGCAACTGTAGTTATTTGGGTTAGTTGACTAGCAACTAATTCCGCCCACTCATCCAAATACCCGAGATTTTACTTGCTTTCATAAAATATAAAAAAAAATACAAAAAGAATCATCCCTCAACCCTTAGACCTAAATTAGAGTAGTTTTCAATCCTAACGACACTATTCCCCGAGAGAACGATCAATTCCCCGGTACTTGCCACTTCACTATACTAATCAGTCAGGTACACTTCCTGGTGGGGATTGCAAGCTTCTCAAGATCCCTTGAGAGGTAAAACCTACTGCGTAGACTGCAACCCACGCATCAAGTTTTTCGCGCCGCTGTCGGGGAATAGTTATTGCTTAGGTTGAAATTTTATTTTTATTTAGGCCTACTTATTAGATTCCTTTCTAGTGAGATTTTTTATTTTATTTTTCTAGGTTTTCTTTAGTCTATCTTTTTCTTCGTGTCTTTGTTCTTAACCATTACCATCCGACATCATGGAAAGTGGTAATATCCTTGATACCAACAACCCACCACAACAAAACATACCACAACCAAACCCACCTCCTAGAGCCCGCACTTTAGGAGAGTACTCCCGTCCTAGCCACCAAGGCTATCGAAACACGATTGAGCTCACCCAAGGAGCCAATGTGTCTCCCTTGCGATCCGACACCATCCGGTTGGTGCAAAGCGGATGTGCATTCCATGGACTTCGTTCCGAAGATCCAAATCAACATCTCAAGGACTTTCTTAAAATCGTAGATTCCATAGACCTTGATGTTACCACTCGAGAGACGACCCGATTACGTCTCTTCCAATTCTCTCTGCGAGACCAAGCTAATCAGTGGCTAGAATGTCTACCCGCAGGATCTATCACCTCTTGGGATGATCTCACCACTCGCTTCCTTGCTCAATTTTTCCCACCGGGGAGAACCACCAAGCTAAGGAATGAAATCTTGATGTTCCAATAACGTCAATGCGAAACCCTCTACGAGGCATGGACTCGATTCAAGGACTTACTCCAAAAAGTCCCTCACCATGCCATAGATCTTTGGCTCCAAGTCCAAATTTTCTATGACCATATCAATATCCCCACGAGGCAAACCATTGACCAAGCGGCCGATGGCAAGCTACGTGATCTAAGTGCGGAACAATCATGGGAACTCATAAAAGATCTTGCTCTCTATGACAACGAAAGTTGGAATGATCCCCGTGATTTGAACAAAACGGTCAAGGCAATATCTTTGCCTTCGAATAATTCAAGCACTTCCGACCGTAGGATCATGGAACTTGAGGACCAAGTCAAGTTTCTCATGAAATCCTACGATACTCCTAAACCTTCAAGCCAAGTGAACAAAATCACTTCTTCATGTGAATATTGTAGTGGTCCCCACGACACTCGTTATTGCATGGAACTCCCCGAACAAGCTTTTGTGACTACGCATCCTCGCGTACCGACGGAGCGGGAGAAAAGTTGTACACTTTCAAACCCGAGCCAAACCCTTACGGTGATTCTTACAACCCCTCTTGGAGAAATCACCCAAACTTTAGGTGGAAACAAAACCAAAAGACGTCCCAAAACAATTCTTCCAATCCACCTAGTCGTTTCCAATCAAACGGTTCGTCCTTAAACCGTACTTTCAACAACAATCCTTCTAATAAATATGGTAGTACCAATAATTTTGAAGGATTGATGTCCAATTTTATGGCATCTCAAGATGCTCGTATAGCCAAGTTTGAATCCGATTTCAAACAAAGACAAAGCGAGATGACCAATAAGATTGACACCTTGTTGNTTCCAATCAAACGGTTCGTCCTTAAACCGTACTTTCAACAACAATCCTTCTAATAAATATGGTAGTACCAATAATTTTGAAGGATTGATGTCCAATTTTATGGCATCTCAAGATGCTCGTATAGCCAAGTTTGAATCCGATTTCAAACAAAGACAAAGCGAGATGACCAATAAGATTGACACCTTGTTGAAAGTTTTCAATGACCGAGAATTGGGAGCCCTCCCAAACGACACGGTCAAGAACCCGAAACTAAACGTTAATGCTATCTCTTCGGTTTCGTCTCCTAGTTCTTGCCCACAATACTATTCGGTCAATGCCATGAGCACGTGTTTCAAGCAAACCCAAATTCTTCAAAGAGACCACGAGAGTAGGATATCCAACACTAAATTGGTCAACAACATAGTTGAAACACCGCCCATTCAAAACCTTGACGAAGAATTCAAGGAGCTCCACCTTGAACGTCCAGTTATTGATGTTTTGGCACGTGCTCCTTACTAGAAGGCCCTCTTGGAAAAATACGAGAAGAAGCTCAAGTTAGGTGACAAGGGGACCGCCTTCGTTCAAAACAAGTTACCCAAGAAATTAGATGACCCGGGCTTATTTTTCCTACCTTGCAAGATCGGTAGTTCGGAGGCTTATGATACATTAGCCGATCTTGTATCAAGCCTTAACTTACTTCCACTACCTCTTTACACTTCCCTCAAACTAGGAAAGCTAGAAGAAACTGAAGTAGTAATAGGTTTGGCGGATGGGAGTGTAGCATACCCGGCTGGAGTAGTAAAGGACGTGGTAGTACTGATGCGTGGTTTTGCAACCTTACAACAGGTTTTACCTCTCGAGGGATCTCAAGAGGCTTACAACCCCACCAGGCAGTGTACCTGACCGATGTAGTATAGGATAGTGGTAAGTAGGGGGGATTGATCGATCTCTCACAGGGAATAGTGTTCGTTAGGATA
>LBNU01034562.1:142285-168165 GCA_014162995.1 Artemisia annua
CAGCATCTCATAGATAGGGATGATTTATTACTAGGCCGCAAGAAACCGTACCCCAACTCAAAAATTTTATGAAGATAGTAGGTAACATCCCGAGGTTAGATTGAATATGACAATGCGGCTACGCGATCTTATGTGATGACTTGGTGACCATTCCGTATGCATAATACTACGCGCCGCTGATCAAAGGAAGTTCAATGTGGCGTCAAGGACTCGCGCTAGCGATCAACTAAACAGTTAATTTAAGTTTATTGCCTTTTTTGGGGTATTGTAGTTACGGCATAATTACATTGACTTTATTGGTCAAGTAATTTTCCCACACCCTTAGCGTTGTACTCATTTTTAGTACACGATAACCTAGTACACCCCTTAGAGCCTATCTTTCCGTTTGTTTACAATCCACCCCAAATGTACACCCAAATCGCCTTAGCCTACCTTGTATGCACTCACCTTCAGTGCATTATTGTGACAACATTTGTTTTAACCCTTAGTTAATTGTCTAATTGATTACATGGTTGCTAAGTCGAGTCATATCTTGTACATATTGTTTTGGGACGATTGGGACTCATAGGTAAAGTACTAGTATAATGAAGAATGGGGAAGAACATCACTTATTACCCCCATATGTGTGTTAATATTTTAAAGTACTCCAAGTTTTTCGATTAACTTAATTCGACGACCATTCCGTTTCCTTTTATGTTTATTTATGTTTTTGTTATTTTCTTTTTAGCTTAAGTTGAGTCGAGTCTTGGCTTAGCAACGCCACATTGTGCATGTATTAGATCAAGATAGTTAACTCGCCACCACTAAAAATACCCTTTATTCCAACAAACCGTGTTATCATATCCCTACACCTAACAAACCTTGGAAAGCCCTCTTTGATAGTTTATCTTAGGTGCTTACTTCAAATGGAGGAGGTTTTTGATCCTTTCCCAAGCCTATGGTAATCTATTTGCTAAAGGGCCAGTGTATGATTTCCGTGCTTTTTATGACTAGGGTGGAATAACTATTTGTTGTAATTACTTTTATATTAGTGTTAAATGACCCCTAGCTCGTATTTTGATTAGAATAAAAGCGCATTTGCTTGAGGACAAGCAAATCTCAAGTGTAAGGATATTTGATGAGGCGAAAAGTATTACGCTTTTAGGGGGTCATTTAAGCCCTAAATCGTTATTTTATGATCAAATATTGCCTTAAATCGTTCATTTTGTCATTTTAGGTACTTTCAGGAGGAATTCTCAAAAACATTGCATTTTGGACGTTTTTGGAGCATAAAAGTAAAGAAAACGACAAAGTCTCAAAAGCATGCTGTGTGGAAAACTAGAAGGGGGGTTGAATAGTTTTACGTCCTTTTAATTTTATAAACACTTTGGTTTTGAAAAACTTCGATTCTAGCTTTATGTGATCTCAACTTACTTACACAATTATAAACAACTGTATCTACAAGAGTATATAATAACAAATAAGTAAGTAAGTAAGTAACAAAGAATAGAGATAGAAAGATATCACCGCGAGACAAAGGATTTATAGTGGTTCGGCTACGAATCTCCTCTTCGTCCTACTCCGCTCCCCGAGCACCTAACTTGAGAGTTTTCTTCACTATGTCAACAAGCTCCTTTATGGCGGAGAAACCTTACACAACTTTTGCTTACACCAATTAACGACACTAAGCTAAATGTTGGGTTCTAATAGTAGCTAGAACCAATCTCACACCACTACACAACTTAGCACAACTCCTACACAACTTGTACACACCACAACTACTACACACCTTCACTACTTCACTACTTCACTACTTATTGCTCTTCACAACTCTACTTCTTCTTCACTACTTCTAATTACAACTAACACACCTAGATCTATCTAATTACAAGCCTTCTACACCTTTACAAGTAATATACACACAACTACTAGACAATATACACAAATGTACAATACTCCTTAACTTGATTGTTGAAGGAGTATTCTTCTTTTGCACTTTGATAGATGAGGGATTGAATCACTTGAAACAAAGACTTATAATCTTATGATCAAAGGATTTAGAAGGATGTTTAGAATGGATTTGGACTGAAAATATTCGTGCAAAAGGTGAGGTAAAAATGCAGGATTGAACCAGTATTTATAGGCAAAAGATCCTGGCCTCAGGAGTGTGCCGGCCTCGTTAAATGGCGGCCGGCCCCCTTAAAATTAAGGGGGCCGCCCTCCTGAAATGGCCTGGAGCTTTTGAGTTTTGTGGGGAAAGTTTATTTGGAGAAAAACTAACTGATTTTGGTTAAAAATTTGAATTCATATATTTATTATGAATTAAACCTTTTCCTTTATTACCAAAAATGTTTTTCAAAAATATATAATATGTTTATATGATTTAATAAACTTTGTAATAATTAAATAAACATCCCTTTGATCATAAAATGTATTAGACATTTGTTTATTCATACCTTAAGTGATTTAGTTGGATAAAATGATATAACCTAACTTAATACTTGTTTACGTTTTAATTTTACGTTTAATGTTTTTACATTTTGTGATCGTCAAAACATAGAGATATCGAAAATATAAATAACGTTTTTATACATTATTTATATCAACATGCTGAAAATTCCTACCTGACGGCGTCAGGCTTTGGATGCTGACGCCGTCACCTTATGATGAAGGAGTGGATTCAGACTCTACTAGATGACCAAGGAAGAACTCAAGACATTTACGCCTGACGGCGTCAGGTGTTACAAAAATTAGGCCATCAGGTGTAAAGCTAAAGAGAGACGGCCTAGAAGGTTTAAAGAGTGACGACGTTAGAAGTAGATCTAGGTGATCCGAGAACTCTAGACACGACGAGTTGACGGTGTCAGGACCTATAACCTGACGCCGTCAGAATGTAAATTCTATATATACTTTTCTAATTTTCATTCTTTAGGTGTGTAACTTTTGGGAGAACTTTAGGGATAAACCCTAGGTCGTATTTTACAGTATTTTCAAGGGTTTTCCACCCTTGATTCACTCATGCTTAATTAAAGATAAGTCTTCCTTCGAATCAATCAATATGTCTATGTGTTGCTTGATTATATCTTATGCTTGTCTTTACTTTAACTTGCTAGGCTAGGTTTCTCTTGTGTTTGCTTAGATCTAATGAAACCTAGCTATTGATTACTTGTTGTTGGTTTGTTATTGATTGTTGTGGGTGGGTGTACCACCAACTTCACACCATCCTTGCCAAACTTTGGCTCATAACATCCATTCCCACTTCTCCACTTTAGGGAGTCATCTTCATATCATATCATCCTCATTCTATATCACCTAGACAATAGACACATATTTTGGAAGAAGTTAGAAAATGGTGTGTTAATCAACTATTATATGTTTAGTTTCAATCCCTTTCATGCCATGCTTTAGAATAATCATATTTATGTCATGCATGTCTTGCTATATATATCATCATTATTATGTGTACTTGTCTACTAACTTTGTTTTGTAGCATTACTTCATTGCTCGATTCTTTGGTAGCCAAAACTAGTTTTGAGCATACACCAAGGGGGAGCATTTGCAAGTGTCAAACTCGGATGTAAATCATCGTGTCCGGTTAAGAAGGATGCAATGAGCTAGGGGGAGCTCGGAAGTAGTTGGGTTAATGGTTCGGAGTTGGTTAAATCATGGCGGTAGGAGCAAGGCTTCACTAGGATGATGCACGCTCAATTCATTCAATGATAGGGGTCGGGGTAGTTTAATACATTCGGGCATCATTTCTCATTCCATATGCTCAAGCTTGTCCTCTCAAGTTATCTTCTCAAGTTGTTCTCTCAAGTTCAAGTTCTACCTCATCATTGGTGAAACCTTTTTGCTTCGACAAAAGGGGGAGAGAGGAAGTGTAAACTAGTAACTTCTACACTTTACTATGAGTTACGGTTTACATTTTTGTCATCATCAAAAAGGGGGAGATTGTTAGTGCAAATGTTACGACGTTTTATCTATACAATGTCTTCAGGTTTTAATGATAACAAACCGGTAACTTGTAATACATAACGTAAAGTGCACAAGTTACTCGTTTACACTTCAACGTCTCTCGACATCACTTCAGGTATGTACAAACACACTTTACCAACTTTGTTAAGTGATCAAAGAAAATATTTTTGTCCTTAAACCTTACATTTTATAAACGTGACAAAACATTTTTTTACAAAAATAAACTAGACAAATTATTTTTGTATTTATGAAGAAATGTTTAATAAGAAAAATAAATTTGAAATTTGAATTTCAAATTTTCCAAACGTCCTTATTTCCCGCCCAAATCAGATAAAATTTCACCAGGTAACATTTCACCATAAAAGGACAAAAACTGTCAGGAAGGTCCCTTAAATAGGTGACGGTCCCTTATTGATAAGGGAACGTGCAAGGTTTAAGGGACCGTCCATGGCTTCTCGTGTTGGCTATAAATACTGACCCATTTTACAAACAGTTTAATTAACTCAGATTACCGATTTTTTGTTATCTTTCTATTTTAAGTAACTTTCCATATTTAGCAGGTTTCCATAATGGCAATATAAATCATTCATAAGTATAATTAACGTTTGGACAAGTTAAGTGTTCAAAATGATAATTATGTAAGTTTAGGGTTTAGTATGCTAGTTTAATATGCTTTAGGGTCAATTATATAAGTATGACAAGTTTAGGGTTTATAATTGGTCATTATTTAGTTTGGGGTTTAAAATTAAATTAACACATGTTACCATTCAACTCCTCAAGTTTACACATTTACAGATTAACCCTTCTAACACACCAATCATGTTTCATATAAATTTGAGTTATGAAAAGTATTTAAGTATCTAGTTACTTCTTGAATGTCCAATTTATGAAAAAGTTATAGCTTATAATCAACTTCACCTCTTATGATTAAGTTATACCCTTCATTAGCCTTTTAATCATTTTATCAGCTTTTAAACACAATCCGCTCACAACTTTACGAATTTTTGATCTATATTAGAATTCAAAAATAAAATTCACAAAAATTCACAGAGATACTTAAATGTCCTTAGAACCCACACAAATTTTCCCAAAATTTATTAGTTAGCTTAACCCCACACGAAAAATATTCAAACCCAGAATACTCAGAAAACCGACCTGCTGATGTACCCAAAAAGTATCCCCTTGAGAGACCCATAATAACATTCAGGAAAAAATTCCCAAAAATTCATGGTATTACTAAACATATATAAGTTAAATACTGGAGAGTTTCATAGGTCAACTCTTTATAGTTTGTGAATGAAAAATCGACAAATTTTATTGATTTCAGACTCCCGAATTTCAGCCTCAACACTTAATCACACAAAAATCAAAACTCGACCAAAACAACTTGAAATCACTCCACGCCAATTGAAAAACTTATCTAAGACATAAAACTAAGTTTTCAACAAAAGAAGCTGAATAAAATCATTATATATCATGACCTATCACGTTCACATATTCAGGTATCAAATCTGTCCAGAAAACAAGTTCACATTAATTACCCTTAACCTTCACAAAACCATTCAAACCCTTCTTTATTAACAAAAACCCTAACCCTAACTTTAATTAAACTTCATTAATGGTTAATCATTATCTAATCATTAACACGTAATAACTAATTCAAATCAAACCCTAACAAAACCCTAATTCCTTTTCTTGTTTACTATGCACATATGTGTTGGATTGCATATATATAATTCTTAGGGTTTCGTGTTTGCTTTAACTTAAAATTAAAAGAACAAGAATCAGTTATTATGTGTGATCGAATGGAAGCATGAACAAGAATCACAACACCTTGAATCCCTTGAAATCGTTCCACTTGCACAAGGAGAAGAGAAGATCGACTGTTTAGAAAACTTAGGGTTTTGGAATTCTTTTGTGAAGCGTACGAATGGCAGAACAGAAATCAAGACCGGATCTTTTATTTTTGTTGGGGTGGATCGTGTATGGGCCAAGCCAAAGGAAATTCAGGGGCTCAACATTAACTATTGGTCCTTAATATTATTTATAGTTTGTTTACAATTGATAGACGACCCAAAATGGAGTTCGTGTCACGAATTTATTTTTCCTCGTATTTATTTTAGTTTCTAATTATTTTAGATCATATGTGATGAATTACAAACTTGTTAAGGCTTATTTGGTATCATGTAATTAATTATTAAGATTTTTAAATATAGGGGCATTTTGGTCATTTACACATTTAGGATTTTTAGGTATTACAACTTCTACCCCTCTAACAAAAATTTCCGTCCTTGGAAATTGAATAGACAAAGCAGACGGAAACGAATCGAATTGCAGAATTTATGAGGATGAAGCAAACGCGAAAATCTTTCAGTTACCGAGGTAACCTCAATTCAGAACAACCTTTCAATAGATTTCAACAGACAGACAGATCTTTCTTATCAGAATTCATAACTTGATATCTTATCTAGAGTAGATCATAATTCAGTTCAACGATTTCATACATGTAGCAGAATATCAAATGTACTTCTCAAAGTAATAGCAGAAAACAGATTGAGTGCGGAAATCAAATGGTAGGAAGCTCTACGATGAGTTCTAAGATTCTTAACAGATGAACAACGATCAATAAACATACGAGGAGAATTCAAACGTATCCAGATATCTAACGATGAAGGCAGAGCATACACATAGGTAGAATGAATCCTATAGGTCTCACTAATCGCGGATAATCCAACTGAAAAAATCTAATGCTTCTCAAACACTTCCCGAAATATCCTATGCCCACAATGAGGGTACGTCATATGAGGTAAGTATTACCACGTTCGCGACTCGTCATACTACCAGCATCACATGAGTATACCATCATGATGGCCATACTTTATCTCAGGTCGTGAATAAAAGCAACCTATCTTAATCCACCTAACAGTCCTTCTAAAATGAGAGTTGGGCCGAATCAATAATTTTTTATTTGAACGAAATCAGAGAAACAGAACTTATAACCTTTCAAAGGAAAACATTAGTAGACATAGTTTCATTATCAGAATAAAGTGGACATTTTCCTATACTCGTGACTAATAACCACCAGATTTCTCATAGGAGTATAAAAGGGTTATGGAAAGTCAAATAGTGTCAAGGAAGAACTTAACATGCCCAGCATAAGCAGAAGAGTTCACAGAACGTGTCAAACGCATAGGGTTGTAAAATCTTCCGAATGGTCGGAAAATATCAAACTAATTATCAACAAATCAAAGATGGGGATCAGAATCAGAAAGTGAAACTTAAATGGTTTGAGACATAATCATGTAGTTCTCAAGTCATTCTAAACTTACTTGGTTATTGAACTTTAGGTTGTGCATAACTTCCTAACCTCGGAAAGAATGATCTTATCGGCTTAACAAAAGGTGGAGGCACGAATCAGAGTGATGCAGAAACAATGCTACTTAAACCAATGTCCTAATCTACCCAGTCCTCACCGGTCATGACTTAAGTTCATATAGGGGAGTCCTAAAACAAATTTTCAGATGTTGTTTCATAACTTTTATGGTGCAAAACCTAAGGGCCTAATACTCACAGGTCATAGCCTAAGCTCTACGGGTTATTAACCCGCCGATCAAACCTGTCTCTGATACCATGAATTGTAATACCCCAACCCGACAAGGGTAGAAGTGTCATATTATTGTGTTACATCAGAACATATTTAATACAACAAAAGCGGACGCCCTACAAAATAACCAAAGGAAAAAAAATGAATGAAACTAGTTTCTGAATCTTTATAATACATAAATAACATTATTCTAAAATGACTATGGTCAAGTCTGCACTCAGCTCTACTCTCAATCCCCAGAAAGCCATCCCAGAAGTAATCTTAAATACTTGCCGCGGAAGAAAAGAAATGCGGCTGAGCTACGAAAGCTCAGTGAACAGATATAACAACAAAGCAATATGAAACAGAAACGAATACAGAATATGGTGTAACGGAAATAACTGAAATATAATCAAAGTAACTGAAAGTAGAAATAAATGTAAAGGTAAAGGATAGTCATCTACCACGAGCCCAGAAACAGATATCATATAATAATCATAATCACACATAAGGCAACATATGTAGGGAGACCTACCAAAGTTGTGAAGGACGTGCATGCACGCAGCATCATTCACCAGATAACAGATAACAGATCCAGGATGCATCCATAGGCCCCCACAGAAATCAGATTGGCCATAATAAATCATATCATAAGGTGTGCACATAATATAACAGAAAGGGGACGTGGCAGAACATCACTCTACTGCCCTAGAGTCATGTTAGAGGTGCATCACTGACACGGACATGGAACCCCCATGTCCAGTGAAATAAATTTGGCTCGGGTGTCAAACTAGAATAGGTCAAACAGAATATCATAAAATGATACAGATCTTAAGTCATAATAATTAGAAGGTTCAAATAACAAAGGTTCATTACAGAAAAGGTTTAGAAAATATAAGGGTTTCATAGCAATGGCATAAGGAATCCTAAACAGAATGAAAGATAACAAATGAAAAGAGATCATGAGAAACCTTTACTGAAAATGTCAGAATATCTGTACCTAATTCCAAAAGCAAAACTGACAAAACAGAAATCACAGAACACCAAAGGATCACTCCTTCTTCGCAGAACCTAAAGGAATAAGGACGAACCAATATTACAAACAGTTTACTTAACTCAGATTACTGATTTTATGTTATCTTTCCATTTTAAGTAACTTTCCATATTTAGCAGGTTTCCGTAATTGGCAATATAAATCATTCATAAGTATAATTAACGTTTGGACAAGTTAAGTGTTCAAAATGATAAGTATGTAAGTTTAGAGTTTAGTATGCTAGTTTAATATGCTTTAGGGTCAATTATATAAGTATGACAAGTTTAGGGTTTACAATTGGTCATTATTTAGTTTGGGGTTTAAAATTAAATTATCACATGTTACCATTTAACTCCTCGAGTTTACATATTTACAGATTAACCCTTCTAACACACCAATCATGTTTCATATAAATTTGAGTTATGAAAAGTATTTAAGTATCTAGTTACTTCTTGAATGTTCAATTTATGAAAAAGTTATAGCTTATAATCAATTTCACCTCTTATGATTAAGTTATACCCTTCGTTAGCCTTTTAATCAAAACTAAAATTCACAAAAATAGAGATACTTAAATGTCTTTAGAACCAACACGAATTTTCCCAGAATTTACTAGTTAGCTTAACTCCAGACGAAAAATACTCAAACCCAGACTACTCAGAAAATCGACCTGCTGATGTACCCAAAAAGTATCCCCTTGAGAGACCCATCATAACATTCAGGAAAAAATCCCAAAAATTCATGGTATTACTAAACATATAGAAGTTAAATACTAGAGAGTTTCATGGGTCAACTCTTTATATTTTGTGAATGAAAAATTGACAAAGTTGACTGATTTCAGACTCCCGAATTTCAGCCTCAACACTTAATCACACAAAAATCAAAAACTCGACCAAAACAACTTGAAATCACTCCACGCCAATTGGAAAACTTAACTAAGACATAAAACTAAGTTTTCATCAAAAGAAACTGAATAAAATCATTATATATCATGACCTATCACGTTCAAATATTCAGGTATCAAATCTGTCCAGAAAACAAGTTCACATTAATTACCCTTAACCTTCACAAAACCATTCAAACCCTTCTTTATTAAACAAAAACCCTAACCCTAACTTTAATTAAACTTCATTAATGGTTTATCATTACCTAATCATTAACGCATAATAACTAATTCAAATCAAACCCTAACAAAACCCTAATTCCTTTTCTTCTTTACTATGCACATATGTGTTGGATTGCATATATATAATTCTTAGGGTTTCATGTATGCTTTAACTTAAGATTAAAAGAACAAGAAGGGATTTATGAGGATACCTAAACTTGTGTGATCGAATGGAAGCATGAACAAGAATCACAACACCTTGAATCCCTTGAAATCGTTCCACTTGCACAAGGAGAAGAGAAGATCGACTGTTTAGAAAACATAGGGTTTTGCAATTCTTTTGTGAAGCGTATGAATGGCAGAACAGAAATCAAGACCGGATCTTTTATTTTTGTTGGGGTGGATCGTGTATGGGCCAAGCCAAAAGAAATTCATGGGCTCAACATTAATTATTGGGTCCTTAATATTATTTATAGTTTGTTTACAATTGATAGACGGCCCAAAATGGAGTTCGTGTCACGAATTTATTTTTCCTCGTATTTATTTTAGTTTCTAATTATTTTAGATCATATGTGATGAATTACAAACTTGTTAAGGCTTATTTGGTATCATGTAATTAATTATTAAGATTTTTAAATATAGGGGCATTTTGGTTAGTTTACACATTTAGGATTTTTAGGTATTACACATTTTCACCAGAAAAACCAATCCTCTTTGCACAAAAATTTCCTGGTCTTTCCTTTTTATTTTTTGATCACTATAACTCTTTGGTATGTGTTTATAAGTGATCCCGTCATCCACTACATCATGTGCAAGAGAAGAACACTCAAAGTCGTCAAGAATCGAAGTGTTATTGAGTCCACACACCAACATAACTAGTGTTATGATTTTCTTTTTCCTCTACCTCATGGGTAAGAGAAGAACTCTCGATATAGATAAAGATTCGAGGTGTTATAGATGTTCACACACAAACGTAACAAGTGTTACGGTGATAGGTTCTATAAATATGTCATTGTATCCGACTTGTGTGTGAGTCGAGGATGGGGATTATATGTGTGAACTTGGATGGTGATGTAGATCCAAGAAGTCTTGTAACTAGAATAGGTCATGTAATTTTTGTATGGTGTGTGGTGTCCTAATGTGTAAGTTAGGACTTAGTTGAGTTAGTTTGTGAAGGCTTGGATTGGGTGATGATCTAAGTGTGTCTCGTGTGAAGGCTTGGATTGGGTGAAGATCCAAGTGTGTCTTAGTGTGAATATTCAAGTGAACGGGAGTGCTCGTTCATGTGAAGGCTTGGATCGTGTATCGATCTAAGTGGGATAAGAGTGCTTGTTCGTGTGGCCACGTGGGCGTTGGTGTAGATTGGTTCTAGCTAGGATTAGACTCAACATTCCACTAATTGTCGTTAAACTTGGTGTAACCTTGTGTAAGGTTTGTTCCGCCTAAAAGGAGCGTGTTGATTAGTGAAGTAACTCTCGAGTGTGGTACTCGGGGAGTGGAGTAGGACGAAGAGATGCTTCGTGCCGAACCATATAAATCACCGTGTCCGGTTTGCGTTTTCTCTTTCTTACTCTTGACTTTCCATACTTGCATTACATTTATGTTTGTGTGGCTTGGTGTGTACATGCTTGTGATATCAACTAGCTAGTTTAGAAACACAAAACATAAGAAAACTAAATCAAACATAATAGATATGCCCATTGGTGGCGGTCCTTTATATAGGGACGGTCCCCAAACATTTAAGGGACCGTCGGTGTATTTCTTGGACCGTCCACAGTATAATCTAAATTGGCTAAAGACGTTTAAACCTCATGTTATGGTTATGTTTATGTGATTGTGTGACTTATATGTTTGTAGTGAGTGACTTAACCACTATTCATATTTAGTCACACTTGATCGAGAATTTGATGCGAAATATTTTAAGTTTTAAAGAGGAACGTATTCAACCCCCCCCCCCCTCTACGTTTCTACATATACATCTAACATAAACACCATCAACTACAAGAAACCTAAAAAACAATCCATATTGACCAAACCCAACCGGTCAACTTTGCAAGTAAAGATAAGAAACGAAGAACACCCAACTGATGATTAGGTATTTTCTCAACTTGTTTGTCCGCTGCTCCTCCATGTTTGCCCGAATCTCCTCCTTGCTTGCCCGCGTCTCCTCCTCGTTTGCTATGTGCTCCTCATAGTTTGCCAGCTCTTGCTTTAATGCAAGCACATCTTCCAAAGCATCCCTGATCCAAAGTAAACCAGTGATAATGTCAAGAGATCTATCGCAAATAGGCGGATCTACCCAACCGATGGACAGCACGAGTTCCGTAAAGTGAAAGAAATGTAAATAAAATAAAAAAAACAGAAGCAACTTGAAGACTACATGGACAAGATGAATAAGATGATGAACAATGACATAGCTTGTGAGACAGAAAGGTACGTGATGGTATGCTTGTGAAGGAAGGAATGAGGGAAGAAGTTGAACGGTTTCATGGTGTGCATTGGTATGTAGATTTGATCGAATGAAAACTTGGTTGCAAAAAATGTCCCTTAACACAAAGGTAGGTGTACAAGTGGGGTTGTCAGGTGGATTTGATGGCCAGAACAGTGAAAAGACGAAAAATACCCTCACGTGGAACACACGTGAGGACTCACTAACGGGATTATTTTAACGATAGTTAGCAAAAAAAGAGAATTTGCAACTACAGTAGCGCGCGCCACAGGGCATTCCTTGCAAAAAGCTCAAATGTTAGGCACACAGTTAGCATATTTTCAAAATTAGGGACACTTCTCGCAAAAATGAAAACGTTAAGGACATAATTTGTAGTTTACTGTAAAATTTATTAGAGAAAAACATAATTTTTAATTCAGAATGATAATATGCTTCAGCTGGTCATTTGATGAAAATTTAAATTCAAGGATGTAAGAGAAGCCTATAGTTTATCTAGAGTTAATTGCATTTTTGTTCCCTGTGGTATGGCCAAATTGCAGTTTTGGTCCCTAAAACTTTGAAATTGGACTGAACGTATTAGTTGGTTCATTAAGGAATTATAGCAACGCTATCCAGGAAGACTTCTTCATCTTTAATTATGAATGAGATAAGCTTTTGGGAAACCATATACATCATATGACCCCGTAAACGTAAAGCACCAAACACACACAAAAAAAGTTAAAAAATAAAATAAAAAAAAGTAAATAAAATAAAATAAAATATAGTAACTCAAAAAGAGTTTATATGACAAAGGCATCTCTGATTAAAGTATGATGCAGGTTTTACCGACCAGGTTTTAATATTTATAATTACTCGTTTTACCTAGGGTCTACCTATTTGCACTAACGGACAGAGAATCCGGTCGTGTATAGAATAGTAATGGTAACTCCGAGGTCGTCCCAAGAGCTATGTGGTGCGGACTATGCCTAAGTCTAATGTCACTAATTAAAAGAAATAATGGATTGTTTGATTGGTTGAAATGAAAATAAAATAATAAAACAAATAGCAAATAAAAGTAAAGTTGTGAGCGGTGGGAGAAAAGTGTACTAGCCTAGTTACTTTTCCTATATCATTTTATGTCATGTTCCCTATTAAACTAATCTTATGCTTTAGGTGGGGCGGACATATATCACTAGGTGCATATGGTCAAGTTCCCTAGCCTATCTCCCCCGAATCCTGTCAGGAACCATGGCGTTTCCCATGTAGTAAGCCGACGTATGGTATACGGGTTTGAGTCATGAAGTGCCACTACATGCTAGACTTATCTTTAAATGGCCCGTTGTCACGATCATAGGCTATTTCTCTAACCTCTTAAGTTTATCAAGTACGGAAGGTGATCCTATGGTCAATTCGCACACGAGGCAATATGGTCAGTTGTCATCCCTCCCATTTCCTCACAATCCATCAGGCTAGTGTCCTATGGTCAATTCTTCTAGCCTACTAACTCAATTGGGGTCTTAATTCAATTAAAGCTAGCGTAATGGATACAACCGCATCTCAAAACTACCGAAACTAAAGGTTCTCAAGACAAACTATGCATGCACACACGTAAAAGCATATAAGAAAAGTACGGAAACATGATTAAAACAATATAGGCATCATAACTAGGCTAGCACCAGAGGTGCTTAGCCAATCATATTAGAATTAACACTCGAAATAAAGTTTACAAGATCCATATATTCGAAATGTAATTGAAGTAATGAAATGCTAAAACTTATGGTGATTGAAGTGTGATTTCTCCCTTGGAAAGCCTTCGTATGCTGCTGTAGAAGGGCCTCCTAAAAGCTCCTAACGATCTCTGATTTTGTGTATGAGAAAGTTCATGTTGAGATGTAGAAATTAGGGTTGTATTTATAGGCCCAACGGGAGTTACGGCGTAATCACAAAATGTGTTACGCCGTAACTGGTAAATCTTATCCAGATCCAGAGTTTACGGCGTAATTGATGAATTGTTACGCCGTAATAGTCATTTAGGGATTCTTCTACGTCGTAATCTCCAAATGGTTACGTCGTACAGTATTTATCAGATCTGAGATAACTCTTGTAGTCTTCATTACGTCGTATTCCCAAAGGTGTGTTACGCCGTATGTTAATTCTTGATCTTGGACTACTCTCGTACTCGTTGCTACGCCGTATTCCGTAGTTGTTGTTACGGCGTAGTCTTCATATCTGAGGATTCTTCAAGACTTGAGATGGTTACGGCGTAAACTATGAAATGTGTTACGCCGTAACTGTTGATTCATGTTGACTTTGGTTTTCATAGTAGAAATCCTTGCTACGGCGTAGTTGAGAGATTGAGTTACGCCGTAGCTTTTTCCAGCATACTTGGATCTGTCTATCTTTTGCATGTACTTTCCAATTTCCTCGTCTCTTTAGCTCCTATGCTCACTCGTAACCTGAATACAAAATATGAAGAGATAATAGCATATATTCACATTATTAACAATATAAATAAGCATAATAGGGGGAAATTGACACTTAAATATCAGGGTAATTTGATGTTATCAAATATCCCCCCACTTGAACTCTACTTGCCCTCAAGTAGACCTCGTTAGAAGTATTCTCAAAAAGATATCCCCCAATATAACTAGGGAAATATGAGTTTAAAAATATCCTATGCTAGAATTTTTCAAAGCCGAACATCGCACGAAAAGAGAAACAAACACTCACTCTCTCTATATTCTAAGTGTCAATTTTCGGGGTGATCACTCATTGCACAGACATAGTATGTATTCTATCATAGGCTTGGCAGTTACACAAAACTCCCCCACTAGAGCTAAGGTTGGTACAACTCTCGAAGTCAACATTGGGTGAACATATATAAGGTTAAGGGTGTGGTGTCGTTACTAACATGCTACGTCGAAAGTGACAAAGGAAATGATACATGACCGGAACGCCGGGCAGGACACCAAGACCTACTCGAATCCTTCACCTAAGCATGGTTCATGACTAAGGGTAGAAATAAACATGGGATTTCACATAATGGGTGTAAAATGAAAAATAAGAAGCAACTAGTCTAAGCCTACAACTAAGTCATCACCATTTACCGTTCGCCCAAGGTCTAAACTTCGAAACGCAGAAATTAGATCATAGCACGTAAATGTGCCATTAGAGGACGTCATTATGGGCACAAAACTTGATCTTCATGTTGGTGTAGAATTATTCGCCAACTCTTTTCTTCAATTGTGACCGAAGTGGCCTCTTCGATACTAAGTCTTTATAAGCTCTTCATCAAGGTGCTATACATTGGTGCACCTGTTTATTTCAAATATCTACATACGGAATTTCACATTTTTTTTTATTACAACAATATACATCCCCCCACTTGAGATGAACAATATATGAGAAATTGGGGGGCCTTCAAATGATCTTCAATGATATGTCTTTGTAGGCGTGATTCCTGAATTCATCCATTTAGACCTCGAACTAGGGCAAACAACAACTTCCCAATCATAGACTAGACTACAAAGTAGGCTAAGGTGTAATGGTGTATCGAAACAATATATTTTGGGTAAGAAACAAAAAGAATGGCTCAAAAGGGTGTAACTAGGGGTATCTTGCACTAAAGATGAGTGCAACAAAAGGGTTTACACGGGGGTCGAGAAGTCGAGGTGACTAATCGATAAACACACACATATAAGGCTATTTGGGTGATAATCATAAAACATTGCCCTCTAAAATTGTCCCTTCCAAACGTGTCTAGCACATTACTCTTCTATGGGTTTGAAATGATGTAAAAGCTAAGTTCTAAAGTTTACAAAACTACCGGCACACTCAATATTTTGGTGGATTTGGGTAAATAGGGTGAAACTGAATAGGCTAATCCTCACCATATTAATTCAAGGGTTAAATGCGCTCGGCTAAGGTCTATTCTAGTTCGGTTAAGAAAAACATGTCAAAAGTTTAAAAAAGGCAAAAATTTTCAAAATAAACTAGAAAAATGAGGGCTCATAAAATTCAAGATAATTCTACTCCTGTCCCCCCACTTGAAATGTACAAAGTCCCTTTTGTACTAAAAATTAAGTAAATGTGAAGAGAAGGTTGAATTAGAGCGAGAACTTCCCTGAAATTTGCTCCAAAAAATGAAAGAAGGATCACGAGAAGTCTTCGTGCCTTCAACTAGCCTTTATAAGCAAACTTCATTTCCCTGAAATCACAACACTACCACAAGCATAAATCTAAAAAATAAAAATAAAAAGAAAAATCCTAACTCACTTTCATAGGAATCACGGTTGCATTTAGCATATGCAACAAGCCTTTTAAACCACTTGGTGTCCCAAGTGGACGAGTTAAGTCTCGTGAGGGCTTACAGGGAACATACCCAAAAAGTTCATTTAATTACTATTACAAGTTTAGTATGTTTGAAAATATTTTGAAGGATACACCTAAGAGAAGTGTTACGGCGTAACCAAGGAAATGAGTTACGCCGTAATCCGAGAAAACCTAGAGAGATCAGCTACGGTAGGAAGGTTACGGCGTAGTTATAGCACTTAGTTACGCCGTAATGGCTGATCCGAGAGTATCAGTTTCTGCAGTAAACAGATTCTCTCGCTCCTCCATGCTCCAATTCCTACAAAAATATAAGACAAACATACAAACCAACAAAATCAAAGAAAAGGATAATACGGGTTGTCTCCCGTAAGAGCACTTTTGTTTATTAACGAGTCTTTAAGTTAGACTCATTCCCACGGTTGATCACGTGGGTGGTCGGGACAAAATTCCCGACTCCATGTTCTTAGAAGTCTTGGGTCTATCCCACACCGTTGGGGCTACATATTGTACCAAAGTAAGTCGATTCCGTTTAAAAAAATTTGCTTTTGCCCATTCGTTGCGATGATGAATTTCGTCCTTAGCACTTAACTGGTTTTCTCCAAACTTAACTTTTAACCAGTTTCTAAATGAGATTCCATGATATCCCACTTCAGATCTCTTAGATTCGTTAAAACATGCCCATTGGTATCTTTTTGCTACATCGCCATGAATCAGTTTGCCTCCATTACATTTCTTTCGTGCCGGATCACACGTTGGCCATGCTTGTGTGATCCCATTTTCTATCATTAATGCCGGTTTGCAAAAATGGCATGTCCACTTGACTACTTCATTGGAGTTAATACTATTTTGGTAATTCTTATCCCACAAGTTTTGATCGAAATCCGAGTCTTCATAGCATGACCAGATTCTTGCCTCTCTTTTGAGTTGTCTCAATCTTAGTTGTCCTCCTCCGTTGCAAGATTTTGTGCTCGGGCAACATGATGGTATATATAGCATCCCGTTATCAGCAGTGGCAATAGGTTCACACAAGTGTTTTACCACGGTAATTGTTACTGGTTCTTCACCTCTCCGGGGTTTGAGAGGGGGTCCTTATCATCCAATTCCCCTTCAAGATTTTCCGCCGTCTTTTTCGGTTTCCTGACCGACGTTATGCGCATATAATAGACATAGAGGAGTCATGTAGTTAAATACCTCATCAGAAGCTTCATGCGCCACGGGATAAAGTTCCTTGTTTGTAGTGTTAGTTACTCATGAACTGGCTACCTCATTTTTAACTATCAACGTCTTATTCATCTTGAATGTAACCCTTTCATCATAGGCTCCCAATGAAATTTCTTTCATAAAAACGTCGATGCGAGCTCGTGCAGTTGCAAGGAAAGGTCTCCCAAGGATAAGGTCTTCATTAGGAGTGTTTGCCATGTCAATAACGACAAAATCATCCGGGAATAGGAAACGGTCGATCTTTACAATGACATTATTAACAATGCCCACGGGAGTGGCCCTAGTCATGTTTGCCATTTCAATCACCAGATTTGTCTTCTCTAAGCAAATAATGTTTAAAGATTGGAATAAGGATAATGGCAAGACTATGATGCTTGATCCCAAATCAGCTAATGCTGTTAGGCTATGTTTCCCGATCGAGCATGGAAGGGAGAAACTTTTCGCACTATCTTCTTTGTTTGGTAATCGTATCGGTGCTCCTTCGGGTTTTCTAGCGTTGTCTTGTATATCTGAATCATCAAATGGTGCATAATGAAAGTAATCTCCAGAATCTTCGATCTCATCCTTAGTTATAAGAGCCATGCATGTTCTCACAGACTTGCTTCTTATGGCTTGTCGTTTGTGTAATTCATCACTAAGCCTTTCAATTGCAGTTTCAAGATTTTTAAGAGACTTATCGTGACTGTCAAGGCTTTTGTTGGTGCTTTCTTGAAACTCCATTAACCAATTATCTTGTTCTTTCTGTCTTTTTGCTGATTCTTCAAAATATTTGGTTATGGTTTCTTCTAATTTTGATCTTCTTTCCCTGTAAGGAGTTCTGTTGAAGTTTCCAGGTGGTCCCACACGATAACCATTGCTGTTACTATAAAATGGTCATCAATCACCGTACTTGGCCTCTTCAACTCTTTTTTCCGTTAATGGGCAATCCTTTGCGAGGTGGGCTCTTTCGCAAATGTCACATCCGACTTGGATAGCATGTATGTTTTCCTTTAACTTCTTCACTTCCCTGCCTAGGTTCTCAAATTGATTAGTAAGGGCGTTCATACCTTCAAAACTTCCTCCGGTACTTATTGTGCTACCTTCATCATGCCATTTTTTTGAGTGGTCAGCTATATCTTGAATTATATCCAAGGCTCGAGAACGTGTCAATCCTGGGATAGGCCCTTGTGAATCAACCATCCATCTAGTAGCAATGTTGATGCCTTTATAGAACAAGTTAACCTTTTGTTAAATGTTCACGTCATGCGTAGGGCATCTATACAAGATGTCATTAAAATTGTCCCATGCTTGGTACAAGGTTTCGTTTTCCTCTTGTCTGAAGTTATGGATCTCCTCCAATTGTTTTGCTGTTCGTGAAGGAGGGCAAAAACGTTGAATGAAGTTCTTTTTGAGGAGATTCCAAGTGTTGATTGTTCCCGGAGGCAACCTATCAACCCATCTTTTAGCTGCTCCGGAAATTGTCATAGGTGTGGAAAACTAGAAGGGGGGGTTGAATACTTTTACGTTCTTTTAATTTACAAAAACTTTGGTTATGAAAACTTCGATTCCAATTTTATGTGATCTCAACTTGCAATTATAAACAACAAAGTATACTAATAAATATAATATGAAACATGCAAGTAAATAAGTAAGGAAATAAAGGTAGAAAGATAGCACCGTGAGACAAAGGATTTATAATGGTTCGGCTATGAATCTCCTTTTCGTCCTACTCCACTCCCCGAGCACCTAACTCGGGAGTTTTCTTCACTATATCAACAAGCTCCCTTATGGCGGAGAAAACCTTACACAACTTTTGCTTACACCAATTTATGACACTAAGCTAAATGTCGGGTTCTAATTGTAGCTAGAACCAATCTCACACCACTACACAACTTAGCACCACTTCTACACAACTTATACACTCCACAACTTCTTCACTACTTCACACCACTTCACTACTTCACTACTTCTTCTTCTTTACATAACTTCTATTCACAACTAACACACATAGATCTATCTAATTACAAGCACACCACACCTTCACAAATGATATATACAATATACACTACTAATCTACAATACTTCTTAAACTTGATGTTGAAGGAGTATTCTTCTCTTACACTATGGATGAGGATGGATGAGGAGGGATTGAATCGCATGAAACAAGGATTAATAATCTTATGATCAAAGGGTTTTGAAAGATGTTTAGAGAGGATTGGATCTGAAAATTTTAGTGCAAAAGGTGAGGAAAAATACCAGGTTTGAGGTGGTATTTATAGGCAAAGAATTCTGACAACAGGAGCGTGCCGGCCCCCTTAAAATTAAGGGGGCCGCCCCTTATAATTAAGAGGGCCGCCCACCTGTAACAGCAGAATTCTTTGTCTTTTTCTGGGAAAAGTTTATTTGGTGAAAAACTAACTGATTTTGGTTAAAAATTTGAATTCATATATTTAGTATGATTTAAACATTTTCCTTTATTACCAAAATTATTTTTCAAAATTATATAATATGTTTACATTATTTAATAAACTTTGTAATAATTAAATAAATACCCCTTTGATCATGAAATGTATTAAGCACTTGTTTATTCATACCTTAAGTGATTTAGTTGGATAAAATGATATAAACTAACTTAATACTTGTTTACGTAGTAATCTTACGTTTAATGTTTTTACATTTTCTGATCGTCAAAACATAGAGATATCGAATAATATAAATAACGTTTTTATGCATTATTTATATCAACAATCTCTCCCTTTTTGATGATTACAAAATCTAAACTCCTTAAAACAAAAATTAGTATATATACAAGTATGTTGTGAGTTTATATCAATTCTCCCCCTTTTTGTTAGCATCAAAAAGGTTATCCCGATTAGCTTGGAGCTCCCCCTAGACGTATACTCCCCCTCGTTTCGAGGTCATAAAATAAATCGAGATATGGAAAGCTTGCAAAAATATTTAGAGTACACAATATATATAGAATGCATACATATAGAGCAAGACAAATAAATTAAATTCATGGCAATAACAAGACATTCATTAATAAAATTATTAAAATAGATTATGTGAAAAACATAATCTTTAGTACATAAGCATGTATATGTGCTTTTCTTAGTAAACTACACTAAGAAGATACTAAGTTGCCATCTTGAGGTTGCTTGGCCTTGCTTAGGAGACAAAAGATTTTTGGTGATTTTATTCGGAAGCATAGAGGTTTGGTTTAGTGTTTTGATGGTGATGGGTATGGTGTGGAAGGGTTGTTTCTAGGGATATTGTATCGAATGAGAGGAGGTATTGGATGAGGGCGAGTGAGAAGATATTCAATCCAAGAAATATCTTGACTTAAATCAAGAATTTGTTTCTGTAGGAAATAGCAACAAGGACAATACTAGGTGTGGTTGGTGACTTGATCCAAATTGAGTGAATGAGGTAAACAATTTGAATATGGAGATGAGGGAGGTTTGTCCAAGTTGCGTTGTGCAAGATGCATAGCATTTAGATCATAAAGATCTCGAATGACATTGAGTTCTTCACGGAATTTTTGCTTTTCCGTGGCATTGTGGAGTGGTTCATTTGGTTGATGTGGATGAATTGGGGTTGTGTAGTTGGATGGGAAGTTGTTTGAGGTGTAATTGGATGATTGACCATAATTGTATGGATCATTATAGTTGAATGAAGGTGTGGTAGAGGTTTGACCAAGATTGTATGGATTGTAATGAGGTTCAAAGGAATGACCTTGTGGATTTGGATTGAAGTTGGGGAAGTAAGTGGTTGAAGGTATTGGTTGTTGTTCAATCCCTTTGGATGTGATGGCATTGTTTTGAGGGCTTGTTTTTCTCTTCCAAGTGGATTTTTCGGTCATCCTTGCTAGCCTTGAGGCTTTTGACTTTGGTTTGTTGGGAGAAGTCATGATGGAGTAAGTGATGATTTGTGATGATGAGAGGTATTTATAGTGTGATGATTTTGTGTTTATGGAAGGATAATATGTGTTGGATTTGATGGACAAAATGTGTTTGTGAATTCAGGGAAATGAGGAATCAAAATAGGGTGAAATGGGCTAAAAAGCAGAAAGCAAACAGCAACCCTCGTCCTACAGATGGCCGGCCCCCTTAATTAGTGGCCGGTCCCCTTAATTTTTAGGGGGCCGCCCCTTTGATTTAAGGGGGCCGCCCTGGTCTGAGGACCCAGGTTGCCAGAAACGGGTTTTTGGTAAAGTTTTTCCAGAAAGATGTTTGTTTTGGGGTTTGGTTTTGGGCAAGACCAACTCTTTAGGCAATTAGGCAAGCATTTTCATAGTGGAATTTACATGAAAAGTATACATGCAAGCAAATAAACATATAATCATAATTAAGTATGCATATTAAGCTAATAAGTAATTAAGAAATTAATATCACCTAAAGCAACTAACTAAAGTAAAGGCACCTATTAGTGGCAAACTAGTGATGGAACAAATGTAACAATGAGATTCTTGATTATGTTCTAGTGTGTGCTTATATGAAACAAATGTGGAGTAAAGATTGTTTTGACTCTTATGAAAAACAAGTAATCCTAAGAAACAATCTTTAGTCTCCTTGAATTAACTTGGCTCACTTCTAAATGTCATATGTAAGTATACATTGGATTATATACTTATAGATAACGAGAGTGAGACTATTATGCATGATTTGAGAGAAAAACGTTTTTATCATTATTCAACAATGAGTTTTCCTAATCGTGAGAATGGTTTTGAAATGAATTGAGGTTTTTCTTGAAAGTATAATTATGCAAACAAAATATCTCAATTCCTGATTTTGTGCAAAATAGAATCCTAGACTCAGATTTGAGAAGAAAGAAGAAAACATAGAACATTTTTATCATCAGATGGCCGGCCCCCTTAAAGTGAGGCCGGTCTTCTTAAATTTAAGGGGCCGCCCTTATAACTTTAAAGGGTTCGCCCATCTGACAACTAAAAGTGTCCAGAATTTTGAAAATTTCAGAAAGTTTTGATTCTGAGGTATTTATAGTGTGATGATTTTGTGTTTATGGAAGGATAATATGTGTTGGATTTGATGGACAAAATGTGTTTGTGAATTCAGGGAAATGAGGAATCAAAATAGGGTGAAATGGGCTAAAAAGCAGAAAGCAAACAGCAACCCTCGTCCTACAGATGGACGGCCCCCTTAATTAGTGGCCGGTCCCCTTAATTTTTAGGGGGCCGCCCCTTTGATTTAAGGGGGCCGCCCTGGTCTGAGGACCCAGGTTGCCAGAAACGGGTTTTTGGTAAAGTTTTTCCAGAAAGATGTTTGTTTTGGGGTTTGGTTTTCGGCAAGACCAACTCTTTAGGCAATTAGGCAAGCATTTTCATAGTGGAATTTACATGAAAAGTATACATGCAAGCAAATAAACATATAATCATAATTAAGTATGCATATTAAGCTAATAAGTAATTAAGCAATTAATATCACCTAAAGCAACTAACTAAAGTAAAGGCACCTATTAGTGGCAAACTAGTGATGGAACAAATGTAACAATGAGATTCTTGATTATGTTCTAGTGTGTGCTTATATGAAACAAATGTGGAGTAAAGATTGTTTTTGACGGGTGTATTCCTTAACAATTCATGGGGTGGCATACATATCTCCCCAATTCTATGAGCTCTTATCTCCTCTTACAACCATGCGTACACATAATCATAGGGATTGTAAATAGTGGCTCATGAGTTAAATACTACCTTAATAACCTAGTATGCCTTAGTTACATGTTTCTTAAGACGTTCAAGCATGTTACCATATAGGAGTATTGCCAGTTTTCTTAAGCCTAACATTGATGAAACATTCATCCCAACAAAGTAATAACACACCAATCAACCAATAATTAATAGTTAGGTTTCATTAGATCTAGGCAAACACAAGAAAAATCTAGCCTGGCATGTTAATTGAAAGACAAGCATAAGATATAATTAACCAACACATAGACATATTGATTAATTTAAGTGAGGACTTATCTTTAATTGAACATGAAGGTTTCAAGGGTGAAAAACCCTTGAAAATACAGCCAAATTCGTCTTTAGGGTTTTTCCCAAACTTGTACCAAAAGTTCCACACTAATGAATGAAAAATAGAAAATAGATTTTACATTCTGACGGCGCCAGGTTATGGGTTCTGATGCCGTCAGCTCGCCGTCATTAGGGTTCTCGGATGGCCTAGATTTACTTCTGAAGCCGTCACTCTTTATTTTGCTCTGGGCCGTCACTCTTTAAGTTAACACCTGACGGCCTACTTTCTCTAACACCTGACGCCGTCAGGTGTAAACATCTTGTTTTCTTCATAGGGCGTCTAGTGTAATCTGATTTTACTCCTTTGTCAACGTTGGCTGACGGCGTCACCTTGTGACTCTAACGCCGTCAGGTAGGAAATCCAGCTTCTTTTGAGACTTTGTCTTTTTCTTCACTTTTATGCTCCAAAAACGTCCAAATATGCATATTTTCCAGAATTCTTCTCAAAAGTACCTAAAATGACAAAAGGAACGATTTAGGGCAATATTTGATCACATTTACTCGAATTAGGGCTTAAATGACCCCTTAAAACGGGTACACTTTTCGTCTCATCAATATACTTATAAATAACGAGAGTAAATGATTTTAGAAAAACGTTTTTATCATTATTGAACAACGAGTTTTCCTAATCGTGAGAATGTTTTGGAAAAGAATTGAGGTTTTTATTGAAAGTATAATTACGCAAACAAAATATCTCAATTCCTGATTTTGTGCAAAACAGAAGCCTAGACTCAGATTTGAGAAGAAAGAAAGAAAAACAAAGAACTTTTTACCATCAGATGGCCGGCCCCCTTAAATAGAGGCCGGTCCCCTTAATTTTAAGGGGGCCGCCCTTATATATTTAAGGGGTCCGCCCATCTGACACTTAAAAGTGTCCAGAATTTTGAAAATTTCAGAAAGTTTTGATCCTTCAAGAAAATTTAATCAATTTGTTCCATCATTCCTAATCCTAAACGCAAGTGGTTAAATAATTCACGCTTAAGGGGCTTAGTGAATATGTCGGCTATGTTATCTTCCGAAACTACTTTTTCTATAGTGATGTTTCCTTTTTGTACATTATCCCTAAGGAAGTGATGGCGTATTTCTATATGTTTAGTCCTAGAGTGTTGAACGAGATTCTTACTTAAGTCTATAGCTCCTTTGTTATCGCACATAATGGGGATATTTTCTAACCTAATGCCATAGTCTACGAGAGCTTGTTTCATCCATAGTGCTTGTTGACATGCCTTTCCAGTGCTTACGTATTCGGCTTCGGTGGTAGAAATAGCAAGAGCGGTTTGCTTCTTCGAAAACCAAGATGTTAAACAACATCCCATGAACGTGCAAATACCGCTAGTGCTCTTTCTATCTACGTAGTCTCCCGCATGATCCGAATCCGCATAGACAATGGTTTCTATGCCGGATCCCTTAGGATACGATAATCCTAAGTGTATAGTGCCTTTAATGTATCGGAAGATACGCTTAACCGCTTCTAGGTGAGAGGTTTTGGGATCCTCTTGAAAGCGAGCACAAAGGCAAACACTAAACATGATATCGGGTTTACTTGCCGTTAAGTATAGTAAACTACCTATCATTCCTCTATACTTAACATTATCTACGGACTCACTTTCTTCATCTCTTGTGAGTTTGACTTCCGTAGACATGGGTGTCTTAAGTGGTTTAGAGTCTTCTAGGCCAAATTTCTTAAGCATTTCCTAAATGTACTTAGATTGGTTAAAAAATATTCCGTCTTCTAATTGTTTTATTTGTAATCCTAGGAAGAAGTTTAGTTCACCCATCATACTCATCTCAAACTCATCATGCATGATTTTGGCAAATTCATCACACATTTCTTGACAAGTTGAGCCAAATATAATGTCATCGACATATATTTGAACAATGATAATATTTGGGTCACTTCTTTTAGTGAAGAGAGTGTTGTCTACCATTCCCATGGAATAATTATGTTTAACCAAGAATGCTTTTAGTCTATCATACCAAGCATTTGGAGCTTGCTTAAGACCATATAAAGCTTTCTTTAGTTTATAAACATAATCAGGTTTTGTGAAGTCAATGAATCCTGGAGGTTGTGCCACATATACCTCCTCATTGATAAAACCGTTAAGGAATGCACTCTTCACATCCATTTGGTAAAGCCTAAAATCTAGGGTGCAGGCATAAGCTAAAAGGATTCTAATCGATTCTAATCTAGCTACGGGGGCATAGGTTTCGTCA